>JAASAO010001937.1:0-62496 GCA_017311375.1 Mytilus coruscus
ACATTGTACCACAAGGTTCCATATCACAAAGGAATGCTGGGATTGATTTTGGGGTAATTGCCTCAAAATTTTAGGAATTAGGGGCCAAAAGGGCAAAAACAAGCATTTTCTAGTTTCATGACAATAACTTGTGTGTAAGTGTATGGATCTTTCTGAAATTGTACTACAAGGTTCCATATCACAAAGGAAATGCTGGGATTGATTTTGGGGGTTATTGCCTCAAAATTTTAGGAATTAGGGGCCAAAAAGGGGCAAAAAACAAGCATTTTTCTAGTTTCAGGACAATAACTTTTGTGTAAGTGTATGGATCTTTCTGAAATTGTACTGCAAGGTACCATACCTCAAAGGGAAGGCTGGGATTGAGTTTGGGGGTGATGAATCATAAGGGGTTCAAAAATTTTGGGGGTGTCTTTTTTCCTTTTTTTTTCTTTAAAATTTTCCATTTTAAGTTGGTTATTTCTGATTTATATTTAAAAGCAAATAATAATGATATGGCAGGAGGTACACACCTAACAGGATGTGTAAATTATTATATAATAAGTATTGTGCAATAGCAAGAAATTTTCAATTGCACAGTATTGCGCAATAGCAAGAAATCTTCAATTGCACAGTATTGCGCAATAGCAAGAAATATCCAATAGCACAATATTGCGCAATAGCAAGAAATTGTCAATTGTACAGTATTGCGCAATAGCAAGAAATATTCAATTGCACAGTATTGCGCAATTGCAAGAAATATTCAATTGCACAGTATTGTGCAAAAGAAGATACTTTGTATAAATTGCTTTTTCTTGACCAATTTCAATGGGGTTTTATTCTTGAACTCTTGAGGTTCTTTAATATGCTGAATCTAATTGTGTATTAAGTTTTTGGATTTTGGGCCCCGTTTTTAAATTGGTCCACATTGAGGTCCAAAGGGTCCAAAATTAAACTTTGTTTGATTTCATCAAAAATTGAATTATTGGGGTACTTTGATATGCCGAATCTAACCTTGTATTTAAATTCTTAATTTTTGGTCCCGTTTTCAAATTGGTCTACATTAAGGTCCAAAGGGACCAAAATTAAACTTAGTTTGATTTTAACAAAAATTGAATTCTTAGAGTTTTAGATATGCTGAATCTAAACATGTATTTAGATTTTTGATTATGGGCCCAGTTTTCAAGTTGGTCCAAATCGGGGTCCAAAATTAAACTTTGTTTGATTTCAACAAAAATTGAATATATGGGGTTCTTTGTTATGCTGAATCTAACCATGTATTTAGATTTTTGATTTTTGGGCCCCATTATCAATTTTTTCCACATTGAGGTCAAAAGGGTCCAAAATTAAACTTTTGTTTGATTTCATCAAAAATTGAATTATTGGGGTTCTTTGATATGCCAAATCTAACCGTGTATTTAGATTCTTAATTTTTGGTCCCGTTATTAAATTGGTCTACATTAAGGTCCAAAGGATCCAAAATTAAACTTGGTTTGATTTTAACAAAATTGAATTCTTAGGGTTCTTTGATATGCTGAATCTTAACATGTATTTAGATTTTGATTATGGGCCCAGTTTTCAAGTTGGTCCAAATCGGGGTCCAAAATTAAACTTTGTTTGATTTCAACAAAAATTGAATATATGGGGTTCTTTGATATGCTGAATCTAACCATGTATTTAGATTTTTGATTTTTGGGCCCCGTTATCAACTTTGTCCACATTGAGGTCAAAAGGGTCCAAAATTAAACTTTGTTTGATTTCATCAAAAATTGAACTCTTGGAGTTCTTTGATATGCTGAATCTAACAATGTATTTAGATTTTGGATATTGGACCATAATAGGTGAATGTCCAATTTAAAATTTTTAAGTTCTTAGACCACATTCATTCTGTGTCAGAAACCTATGCTGTGTCAAAAATTTAATCACAATCCAAATTCAGAGCTGTATCAAGCTTGAATGTTGTGTCCATACTTGCCCCAACTATTCAGGGTTCGACCTCTGCAGTCGTATCAAGCTGCGCCCTGCGGAGCATTTTATTCTCATTGTTGAAGGCTGTACGGTGACCTGTAGTTCTTTAAACATCTAGATCATTTGGTCTTTGATGGAGAGTTGTCTCACTGGCAATCATACCATATCTTTTTACGCCCCACCTATGATAGTAGAAGGGCATTATGTTTTTCGGTCTGTGCGTCCATTCGTTTGGCCGTCCGTTTGTCCATCTGTCCTGCTTCAGGTTAAAGTTTTTGGTCAAGGTAGTGTTTGATGAAGTTGAAGTTCAATCAACTTGAAACTTAGTACACATGTTCCCTATGATATGATTTTTCTAATTTTAATGCCAAATTAGAGTTTTGACCCCAATTTCACGGTCCACTGAACATTGAAAGGACAGGAGGAGACCCTGGAAACAGGATTATTGTACTCCGCCGGAGGTTCACATGTATGGAAAATGATAGTGCGAGTGGGGCGTTCGTGTACTATGGACACATTCTTGTTTTATTTTTTTTCATTATGAACATCAATCTGATTGAAATACACATCCTGTGCGTTGAAGCTCCACTTGTAAGGATCTGACATTGCTCTGTTCTGATTTCTGTTTTTTTGTATACCTTTCAGGATCCTTTGGTTTTATTGTAATAATATATATACACACTTTCAAAAATTTGAAGGCTGAAATTTCATTTGCTGTTGTAATGAATACTAGTTGTTTTCCATTTGTTTTATGTTTTTGAGCATTTAATTTTGCCATTTGATATTAAGGACTTTCCGTTTTAAATTTTCCTTGGAGTTCAATATTTGTGTTATTTTACTTTTTTTTTCCTAGAATAGAAAGTAAAGTAAAGCGTCAGATCCATATAAGCAATAATCCAATTTGCTATTGATCATTGAAATGTTCGGGTTACAGTTTTGGATAAAAACATGTTTGGTTAGAACTCTAATTGCAGATCATGAAGCAAATTATTTTATGTGATTTGATGAAATTGAGAAAAATTACTACACATCTTCAGATAAAAAGCCATGAGCAAAAAAAATCCCTTTTATTGCTGCTCTTCATCTTAATGTGAGCCATACATTCTTATTGCACTAATTTGAACGAAATGCTTTACTAAGTTGTGGATCACACTATTTCTGTGTAATAAAGAAGACATCTGCAGGGGTAATTAAGTAAATTATCAACGAATTATGAATTAATTCTGGCAAAGTGATTTAACAAATTGTGTTATACATTGCCGAACAACCTATTAGAATTTAAACTATAACCATGATAACTGACAGCATACTTACTGTGAGAAGAACAGCTAATGGTTCAAAGTTAGTTCAATAAAAAAACTAAAAGGTTGATTGAGTTGTACTGATACAGTGATATTTTTGATTTCAAATTTTTTGAAAAGCTTCAAGATGAAATCTTCAATTGAACAGTATTGCGCAATAGCAAGAAATCTTCAATTGCACAGTATTGCACAATAACACAGTATTGCACAACAGCACAGTATTGCGTAATAGCAAGAAATCTTCAATTTCACAGTATTGCACAATAGCACAGTATTATTGCGCAAAAGCAAGAAATCTTCAATAGCACAGTTTTGCGCAATAGCAAGAAATCTTCAATTGCACAGTATTGCACAATAGCACAGTATTGGGCAATAGCAAGAAATCTTCAATTGCACAGTATTGCACAATAGCACAGTATAATTGTGCAATAGCAAGAAATCTTCAATAGCACAGTATTGCGCAATAGCAAAAAATCTTCAATTGCACAGTTTTGCGCAATAGCAAGAAATCTTCAATTGCATGATAATGCGCAATAGCACAGTATTGCACAGTAGCACAGTATTGCGCAATAGCAAGAAATCTTCAGTTGAAAATAAATACAAATCTTTTAACCAATTTCAATGGGATTAATTTAAAGTCTTTAATTTTTGGGGGTTCTAACCTTGTATTACTATTTTGGATATTGGGCCCCATTTTTAAATTGGTCTACATTGAGGTCAAAAGGGTCCAAAATTAAACTTTATTTGATTTCATCTAAAACTGAATTATTGCGACTGTATGATATGCTGAATCTTATTGTGCATTTAGATTTTTTATTTTGGGCCCCTGTTTTCAAATAAGTCCATATTAAGGTTTGAAGGGTCCAAAATTAAACTTTGTTTGATTTCAACTAAAATTAAATTTTTGGTGTTTTTTTATATGCTGAATCTAACCATGTTGTTAGATTTTGGATATCAGACCATTCTAGGTAAATTAAATGTCCTATTTCAAATTTTTTAATCTTTGACCACATTTATTTTGTGTCGGAAACCTATATTATGTCAAAAATTTGATCACAATCCAAATTCAGACAGTATCAAGCTTGAATATTGTGTCCAAACTTGCCCCAACTGTTCAGGGTTCGACCTATGCGGTCGTATCAGGCTGCGCTCAGCGAAGCATTTTATTTTTTTTTATTTTGATAAATGCAGGTCTTTGTGTTGATCGGGATATATGTATGCATAGAACAAGTGGATCTCTTTACAGCAGAATCAATTCTTTTTTACTAACAGTCATGACAGGAAGACATTAAAATCTTGTGTGGCCCTCCATTTAATTGGTAAAAAGAGAAAATAATTGCAAGTGGAAATGTAAACATAAAAAAAAGTAACTGAGATGTTATGTTATTTATATAATTTAAATGGTTTGTTTTTGGTTTTCAGCTATATCCAAAGAAGACACCATTCATGAGAGTGATCTAGAGGTAAGTGCTTTAAAGGATGTACTTAAGTCAGGTTTCAGGGGCGGATCCAGAACCTTGATGTCTGGGGGGGGCACCATGAAACCAAAATTAAAGATTTGTATAGATATGTATATATGCGAGTGTGGGTGGTGGTGGGATGATGGTGGTCGTGAGGGGGTTGGGGGGGTTCGGGTCTTCATTTCTATATATTTTCATTATTTTTGGGTCGATTTCTTTCTACTCTTTTATTTGCTGCCAATTGTCCTCTATTCTTTATAGTTCGATCACACCTTTAATCTGTTCTATATTTTTTGGCCCATTTTTTTCTAGTCTTTACTTTTTGACCATTATTCTCTAATCTGTAAACCCCATTCATACCATCATTCACGGTAAACCATTCATACCCTCATTCTCGGTAAACCATTCATACCCTCATTCACGGTAAACCATTTATACCTTCATTCACGGTAAACCATTCATACCGTTGTTCACGGTAACCTATATTCATACCCTCATACATGGTAATTGAAACGAGAAAAAATATACACATATAACTGAACTATAAGTAGGTTTTTTAAAAATACAATATCATTTTATTAATGATTATATATAAGGCACAGACCATTCATGTTATGTGGAGGGGGAATTAAGGTTTGTTTTAAAGACAAATCATTGGTTTCCATAAAAAAATAAGGGGAAAAGAAACACGACATTCAGTTTAAAACAAATGCTGTATGCATTGAAAAAAATCGTTTGTTGTTTAATAAAGTTCGAAAAAAACTGTTCTGAGAAAGACACATTCCCCAGAAACCGTAAACAATGTGAGTGTTTGGTATTAAAATAAAGACGTATCTCATATCGATACTTAAGCATTCTTGACACTAAACATCTACATTCTTTTAAGACCGATTTTATTTGGTAATTTCTTTCCTGATCAGAAGATTTCACTTGTTAATCGATTTTGATCCTGTAATATTGTATTAAAAACCAATAAATATATTCGTATTAATTCCAATCAGCATGTACATGTAGTTTACATAAATGCTTTTGGATATAGACATTATACAAAGGGTGTCAATATTTACACACCCATTGATAAGTTGTCATAAATCACACATGTTGAAGCTGGGGTTAATTAACGACCAGTTTAGGAAGTCAAATCAAGCTGTGTCTTGATTTACGATCTAGATATCTAAATAAGCAGATAGAGTAGCAATAAAACTAATAATGACTGACCGTGCAAGGGCTGTATAGCCAGTCGAGGCCATTAAAAACTTCCATATATATAAAACTATGTTAGAAAATTTTTTGGTGTCCCCAACTGGAAGGGAAGGGGGAAGCACATGCCCCCTGTGCCCCCTGTAAATCCGCCCAGGGTTTAGGAATTTGTGTCAGATGTTTGGACTTTTTAGTTTTTTCCTACAATACAGGGTAAAATATTTTGCCCCATAACATCCATTTTTCTTTTCATATAGGACTTCAGTAGCTCATAAAAGGTCATTTACCAAAATTTAAACAGATTCTAGATTTCTTTTCTCTCAATTTGAGACCCAAATAATACTAATGCAAATATAAGGTAAAAGTCCAAGTCAGCCTTTTCCTGCCATTTTTTAAAAATCAAATATGTCGAAAAGGAGCTCCATAACCTATCAATATTTCTAGCTTATTTTCTTCCTTAGGTAATGCTCTTCTGGCTTATAGTATCAATTTTAAATTCTAGATTTTTTTAATTTCACCTAAGTACATCCTTAAATTACTGTAAATTTTCTAAAGATATCGATCGATCTTATAATATTACATAATTGTGTAAACTTCACTTAATTTGATCTGATATGAAGACATAAATTAGTCACAGTTAGATCTTTTGAAGATTAGTACATAGCTCAGCATGAAAATACAAATATTGTTTTATTGAAGTTTGCTATTATAAATAATTGATCTTAGATAATCTTATAAAATTAAGGAATGTATCTCCCTCATGCATAGTTCTTAAATTCCAAAGTTCTGAATTGGTTGCATTTTTCAAAAGTTAATTTTTGTCAACATAAATTTATCACTCTAAGTTTGTATTAAGCTAAGTTGGAGAATAATGTAAAAATGTACACTTCAAGCACTGTTTTTGGAATATATGACAGGAATTTAAATTTTCAGTTGTCTCCCCTCCCATTGTTATTGCTTGTAATTACGAGAATAAGTTTCCGTCTCTTTTGAGAAGGCAATGTTGCATATACATGTAAATATATATTAATGATTTAGGAAATCTGTATTTATTTCAGATTTAAGGCTTTGGAATAATTTGACATAGTGAAAAATGTTATAGTAAAAAATCATTGAATTTATAAGTAATGGTTGTCACAAAAATGCCAAAATTTGCTTTAAAAAAAACTGTTGTACATCACCATAATAAACTCAAAGAAAATATATATCTTGATGAACTGTGAAATATAGAATACACATAAATTTTATATTTTTAGTCCGAAAATACAAAGAATGGAGACAGCGCCTCCTACAATACAGTGCCACCTAACCTTGCCCTTAGCCGATGTGGTTTGAAAGACGATTACGGCTTAATAAATAACACTTTAAATCCTGCCAATTGTCATGAGGGTGGATATCACACACTTGGACGGCCGACATCAAACTCAATCAAAACCAGTGCAAGTAAGTTACATCACTGTGAGGGGATATCACACACACTTGGACGGCCGTCATCGAACTCAATCAAAACCAGTTCAAATAAGTTTCAATGTTACGTTATTGTTATCATCATCTATGTAATTAAAATCATGAGAAATAGTGACATAATATAAAAGTTTAAGGATTGTTATGATTGCCAATTAGACAGCTATCCACAAGAGTTCAGATGATGTGGATGTTAAGGTGGTACCCAACACCTTGACTAATATTAATTTGGCTCGTTTAATTTTCATAAAATTTTGACAAAATGTTTACTTTGACCCTTTGACAAAAATATAAAAATTTCAAAAAATTTGAACCAACCACTTCATCAGAAAAAATTCATTGGTTATATAGCAGTTTGACAAACACTAATTTTGATCATTTAGAAGCTTAATTATTACTTGAAAATACTACGTGATTCAAACATTTAGCTGATTTTTACAGAGTTATCTCCCTGTAGTGTTAGGTACCAACTTAAATACTTGTAGGTTACTATATGGTCTTTGTTGGCTTTTTTTTTTTGTTGGAAATTATCTCCCTTAAAAGTGTTCACATATATGCTAATGTATGTAATAATCCCATATATAATAATAAATTTTAATCTAAATATCAAGATACTATAAATTTGTTATTATTAATAAAGATAGATGTAGGTATATTTCATTATTGAGACAGCAACCAAGTGACACAAATTCAAAAAGATAACTTGATGTGACATTGCATGTATTTAATTAACTCTGGATTCATTATTGAATTTCCGTGGATTTTGTGGATATAGGTTAACCACACATTTTCTTTTGCTTGTATACAGACTTCGCATATCCAGAATAATACACTTTTCCACAATCCACCAAAATAAATGAATCCACATCATGCAGTTTTTAATGGGTGAACAAAATAAATTGTAAGATTCCAAATAAACAAATGATGGTATCGAATTTAAAATGGCCGTTTCTATATCATATATATTAATGGAATACTTATCTTGTCATTAAAAGGTCCTAAAAGAGCGTTTGAATTTACCTGCACAACAATTTGGATATTATTTGTATCATTTCAGTAAACAGTCATGCACCAGTAAAGCGGCACCACTCAGCTGGTGATATGTTAGATCAACTGGATCAAGAAGAAGGAGATAAAAATCAAAGGCCAAGGTCAGAAGGTCATCGATATATGAAACAGTTCTCGCCAAAACGAACCTCAAGTTATGGGGTAAGATAGGAAAATTAAACAATAAAGAATTTTTACATATTTTAAGTGGAAATTACCTCTTAAAATAATTTATGAATACATTTCCTAGCTTCATTTTCATCAATGCTTTTTAAGCATTCATATGAATCAGAAGCAAAATAATTGGTTTTACTGAGAAGCTTAGAATTTTGGAAGGAAATTGGTGACAAAAACGTTTCTGTGATTACTTAGGTTTTCTCAAGATTCATCTAACAAGTAATTATAAAAAGAAGATGTGGTATGATTGCCAATGAGACAACTGTCCACAAGAGACCAAAATGACACAGAAATTAACAACTATAGGTCACCGACGGCCTTCAACAATGAGCAAAGCCCATACTGCATAGTCAGCTATAAAAGGCCCGAAATGACAATGTAAAACAATTCAAACGAGAAAACTAACGGCCTTATTTATGTACAAAAATGAACGAAAACAAATATGTAACACATAGACAAACGACAACCACTAAATTACAGGCTCCTGACTTGGGACAGGCACATACATACATAATGTGGCGGGGTTAAACATGTTAGCGGGATCCCAACCTCCCCTAACCTGGGACAGTGATATAACAGTACAACATAAGAACGAACTATAAAAATCAGTTGAAAAAGGCTTAACTCATCAGATGGACAAAATACAAGTGGACGTGGCAGGGTACTTGTACATCCCAACCACAAAAGACACTAGGAACAGATCTGAGAGTACTGCAGTTATCTGACAGCTAGTTCAAAGCCACTAACAACTAATTAAAAAATCATGCATCTAAGACTAAATGTTAGAGTTATCTCCCATTTGTGTATATCCTTCAACAGTTATATCTGAATTTACAAATTTACAATTAGTCAGAGTCTGTGCAAACTTTTGGAGTTTCTGCATGTATCATTGTAGAACAACTAAACATATCTGGATTATTACTATAACCATAAAGTGAAATATAATTATAGATTAACTAGGGTTTTCAAACGAGAGGTGTTTTCAGCTTCAATATCTTGAAGGAGACAACCTTGAGATGAGATGTAGCTGAGAAACATCCTTGATTTTGAAAGACCATTGATAATCTGTTTATCGCTGTTTTCCTAGGCAACATCATTGACATAGGCTTATGGCATCATACATTCTCTTTCTCTCGACTGAAAAAAATACACTGTTGGTAATATAATGGGCCTTAGATACTAGCTATAATTTTCATATTCTTTATGTTGTATTTTAGGGACAGTTCGGCAGACAGGATTCCTACCAGAAACTTGAACAGTTAGGAGAGGGATCTTATGCCACTGTATATAAAGGTTTTAGCAAGTGAGTTTGTTGTTTGAAATATTTCTTATTTACTCAGGACAGCCTCTTTCTTGACTGGATTCTTCGCAGAAACCTTGCCAGTAGAGAAATTTTGTAACACTTGTAGCAAATAATTTTACTATTCAGGATAAATTTATAGATCTGGAAGCTTGCGTCTTGCGATGTGACAAAAGAGACAATATTTCTTTCATCAGTTATCAAATTTGAGGAGGCACACCAAAATATGAAAGCACAATGTCTGTGGGGTACCAGTTTTGATTAATTTCATGGTTTCCATACACCACAAATTAGGTATCCAATGAAATACATATTTTGTATTGAGTCTGAATGTGTTCATCTTAAAACGGCAACCAGCCAAATTTCACAAACTACTAAACTGGTACTCTCAAAGAAAAGTGTTCCAGCAGTATTTGTAGGATGTGGAAAACTATTTGTCAGTGATCATATCTCCAACTTATTGAAATTTTCAGGGGAGTTATTTCCCTTTTTAGATACCTAATTGATTCCTAATTTGTAGATTCTTATATTTTTATATACTGTGGATTCATTATTATGAAGTCGAAGGGGAATTTAGGTTTGCACTCCTTCCATCTGTCTGTCTGTCCTTCCGTCAGTCCGGCACTTTTCCACACTTTTTTTTTTCATGCTTTAAGATATTGATTTGATATTTGGTATATAGTTTCATCATGACAAGTTACAGTTCAAGTTCGAATTTTGTTCCGGTCTGATGATTTTGTCCAGAATCATGGTCCTTGACTTAGAAAATTCACTTAAATAATCAGTTTTCCACACTTTTTTTCGTCATGCTTGAAGATATTGACTTGATATTTGTTATATAGTTTACACCATCACAAGTTACAGGTCAAGTCAGCATTTTGTTTCAGTACAATGAATTTTTAACCGGTAGGGGACTATGTATTGCCATGCAATACTCTCAGAATGCTTGTTTAATTCGTTGGATACCAATTTTCATGGATTTCATAGATTAAGGATGTTCGCTCCTCTTGTTTTTGAATTTTTGCCAGATTTTCGGAATCCTCTGGTTTTATCCATCTATTGCCATTAAAAAATTTTGTCCACTAACCCCTACTTTTCTTTTCATAATTTTATTACATTTAAAAAGCCATATTTGAAAATCTTATAAAATCCTTGTTATTTTTTCATCGTTTTTGAAAGAAAAAAGGTGCCAATGTTAAATGTATGAAAAATCTAGAGAATTATTTCCGCCAATTTTTCAATGGCTTATATCTCGAAAATAACTACACGGACCCTTAATTTTTTCTACTTTTTAGTTTCTTTATTAAGTTTATTTATATACTATCAATTTATAACAGTCTTTCAAAAGCTTGTTATTTTGAAACAGAGTAGCGAACATCCTTAAGTTGAAGCACAAATTTAAATGTTCAACAGAGTACACAATTACTATACATGTGAATGCAGGCTATGGCAAATCTACTAAATTAAATATTCACAAAAAATAATTTTCCTCAATACACGAAAATTTGTACCAACAATAATAAATGAATTCACAGTAGGTGATGTGAGATAAAAGTCTGTGAGACAGCAACCCAAGCAAGACATTATTCAAAAGACATCTAGAGGTCAAGATATAGTTGTCAAAAATAGAAAGGTGTCAGAGAAATAAATTCTTTATTTGAAATTTTGCTCTTTTTCAGTTTGACGAATCAAATAGTTGCATTGAAAGAAATCCGACTTCAACAGGAAGAAGGAGCTCCATTTACTGCAATAAGAGAAGGTAAATTAATAATCCTATGATTGAAAGATTAAAGCTGAAAAAATCAGTCAGAAAAAAATTACAACGCCAAAAATCAAAAGAAAAACTGAAAACACCAATGCGGATGAATAATGAACAGAAATCTAACATTCACTAGAAAGAAACTCATATCATGGGAAAGAGTAGAATCCAAGGGCCTTTCTGACATTCCAAAAGCAACAAGCCTTTTACTACCCTGACACCAGTTGGAACCAACCATGGTACCTTAATTTTACTGAATGATATAGGACAAAATTTCAACTATTGTTTTGATTTGATACTGTGAAGGTGAATTGTGGCAAATTCTTCTTTTAGTCCCCTACCGACAAAGTCGAAGGGGACTTTAGGTTTGCACTCTGTCTGTCTGTCTGTCTGTCCATCTGTCTGTCTGTCCATCTGTCTGTCCGCAAATCAGTTTTCCAGACTTTTTCTTCGTGCTTGAAGATATTGATTAGATATTTGGTTTATTGTTTTATCATGACAAGTTACAGGTCAACTTCAATTTTCACGATTTTAACTTTGCTCTTTGTTCAGTCAAAGCCTTTTCCTAGAATTAAATTTTTGATGAAATACGTATTAATTAGTAGATTTCTGTTCAAAGGAAATAACTCTTTTTTTTTCAAATTTAAAAGACAAAATGACATTTTGGATTTTTTTACCTTTTCTTTGGTAAATTGTTTGAAGGATTTAGTGGTAGTTTTGTTTGTCATTCTTGAAAATATTGATTTGATAATTAGTATATAGTTTTATCATGACAAGTTACAGATCAAGTTGGAATTTTGTTCCGGTCTGATGATTTTGTGCAGAGTTATGGACGGTCACTCTTTGGACATAGAAAATTCACTTAAATAATCAGTTTTCAACAGTTTTTTCTTCATGCTTGAAGATTTTGACTTTATATTTTTCATATAGTTTACACCATGACAAGTTATAGATCAAGTTAGAATTTGGTTCCAGTACAATGAATTTATAACCGGTATTGGACTATGTATTGCCATGCAATACTCACAGAATGCTTGTTTATTAACAAAATATAATCTCATAAAATTGAAAGTGAAAATATAATTTCAAAAATCTGTTTTGTATTTTCTAATAAACATGATAAATGGAGTATTCAAAATGACTTTTTTTAGGTAAAAAATATTATAATTTGAATTATCTGTTTCATGCTTTCTAATTAATGTAGTATTCAAATGACTATTTTTGTCACTGGAATGGGCCTGGGTGGCTGTGTGATCTAAGTAGATCATCTATTGTATCATTAGCCTATCAACACTGAGGTTGTGAGGTTCAAACCCCACACATGGCAGGTACGGTACGTTCCACTCCAATAAAAATTGACTTGAATATCAGATTCCTGCCAAAGTTTTTGGTTCTCTCCAGACACTCCTCTTCCTCCAGTGCTGAAAGTGGATTTAAACACCAAAAATCAATCAGTCAAAGCTGACTATGCTGTATAGGTTTTACTCATTGTTGAAGGTTATACAGTAACCTATAGTTGTTAATTTCTGTGTCATTTGGTCTCTGTTGGAGAGTTGTCTCATTGGCAATCATACCACATCTTCTTATTTTTATATAGTCTAGAATCTAAGTTGATGCAGATGAATGCAAAAAGGATCCACGCAAAGCTTACATAACAGTGGCTCCAACCTATAACCTATGGGTGTTAGTCTTATTTAAATAGATCTGTGATCTTTGAAAATGTTCAAACCTGTATTATTAACTGTTTTATTTGCTTCAAAGTAGCCTGGTGCCCTGAGGCAAATTTTAAATGTGACCTTGTGACCAAATAGGGTACCCTACTTGAGCCCCATAACAACTTAAATAAAGACACAAAATTTCACAGTTTGTTATATTGGTTTTAAACATTGATCTCAAAACAAGCAATCATGGACAAAGTGTATGCTCACATGCTCACATGGCATTGATTTTCTACTGTTTATACTGTTAGGGATAAAACTTTAATAGTATTAGCTGCAATAATAAAATTATATAATGTAAAGAAATAAAATTACTGGTGGTATTAGAGATGGGCAGCTGTTAACTATGCTGTGCCCCCCGTCCCCCTCCCCTCCCTAGTTATTTGTGGGATACTAATTTTTGTAGATTTCGTGGGAACAGGTGAAACACGAATTAAACTGTTCAAAGAAATACCAAATCCACAGATTTTGACAAAACCACAAAATCAATGATCTTTGAAAATACAAGTTTTCCTTAATCCATGAAAATAGGTATCAAAAAAAATTATGAATTCACAGTATTTCAAATATAGTGGTGACACAGAGTTATGTCTTGCCTGTGTAGTATGTAGACTATGCCTAAGTTATAAAGTCAATGGACCATAACTGAGGAATAAGGGTCAATTTATCTCTGTGAAAATAAGATGAGCCTTGTATGTTAATAAACAAATTTTATCGATTTAGTGATTTCCATAAACTGAAATAATAGCAAATAATTGTTGGCTGCTGCTGACAATTAAAAGGAAATTTCAAGTTTAGCATCTGTGACTTTGTTGAGGCGAAGAAAATGGGAAATGAGTAAGAAAATGCACAGGGAGTATATCTATTGTTCAATATAACAAAAATGTTTCTGGTTTTCTGGTTATGAAAAAAAGGGGGAGTTATGAATGTTGGGAATGGACAAACTCACAACTTTATAAATCTGCTTATGCTTGGGGAACATACAATCAATTACTGATAAACCTCACATAATGTTAGAAAATAACAGAAGTCAAAGGTCCTGACCATAATTTTCTGATAGATCCTTCTGATTTTGTGTCTTCAATTGTGAGAATTTAATATTCATTCTGGATTACTAAAATAAACTGCATGAAACATTAAAAAATAGTGTGAGGAACTATTGAAATCACTGATACCCCCTCACTAGTTTTCAGATTTATAAGCAAGGGCCATTACTCTTATTTGTATAAATTTCAAGATTAAATCTAGTGATACTTTATTTAACATCAAATTTTCAAGTAAACAGTTGAAGAGGCATGTGATAGGGATATACAATGATTTTTTAGCCATACCTTTAAAAAACCAACATCATTATAATGACGATTTGCTTTGTTATGATAAGTCAATGTTTGTCCTATTGACCTGACCTTACCTCAATGTTATCTGGGTTGTTGTTGTGTTTAATCTATTTTTATGCCCCGCCTCTAGGCGAAGGGGGCATTAGGTGTTACCCTTGACCGTCCATCCTTCTGTCCATCCCAAAAGTATTTTCACATATTATAAGCAAACTTGAGGGGGGAGCATTTGTGTCCTCAGACACATTCTTCTTTTTATTAGTAGTGTTGAGTAATTGGTAAAAAGATTTGCAGAATGGACACAATTTGTTAGCAGTGATAGACCATTGGTAAAATGTTTTTTGTATCTGCTATACTTGGATACTCTAAACAGAAATTATTTTCATTTTTATATTTGGATTATTAAGATATAAGAATTGTATTTTTTTTTAGCTTTATTCCCAGAATTAATTAAAATTGATTATTGGTCCGTTTAAAGGTGGGAATTCAAGACTCCTCAACATAAAATTTTCTATATTTTTTTCTTAAGAAATGCACTACCAACTAATTGTGTTATTAGGCCACTTAAGGCAACCATTTTCTGAAAGCTTAATGCAAAATTACAATGAAGTACATATAATAATAACATACCCAAATCTTATGAAATAAAACTACAATTATAGGCAGAACATTAAGCAGGAATAGTTGTAGAATTTTATGGGTTTTTATTATCCAGATAAATATATATAATTCTTGTGTAAATAGTAATAAATGAATTACACATGGACATGTCTGACCCAGGAAGGAATTATTGTAAGTTTTTAGTATCTGTTGTATTGATAGGTCAGCTATGTAAAGTAATTTAGTTTGAATAAGTAGAGAAGTAGGTACCTAATTGATTTCCAATAATTCTATAATGTCCTTCTTTGTTGAAGGAAATAGATGTTACACTTGGTACAAAACACAGTTGAAAATTCCAAAAGTCAATAACATCATTCTGTTATTTGAAGAAGGGAAATAGCTGTTACTTTTAGTACAAAAGTACAGTTAGAAAATTCCAAAAATTCTATAATGTTCTTTGTCAATTTTTGTGGAAGATAAATAGATTTTACACTTGATATAAAAATACAATAGAAAATTTCCAAAAACTCTATAATATTCTTCTTTGTAAAAGGGAAATAGGTTTTACACTTGGTATAAAAATGTAATTGAAAATTTCCAAATATCCTATAATGTTCTTCTTTGTGGAAAGGAAATAAATGTTACTCTTGGTTTAAAGATACATATGAAAATTCCATTATTCTTTAGTGTCCTTCTCTCATCTCTGTGGAAAAGAAGTAGATGTTGGTTACAAATACAGTTGAAAAATTTCAATATATCTTTAATGTCATCATTTGTGGAAGAGACATAGCTAATACACTTGGTTCAGCATTAAGTTGAAATTTTAATTATTTTATAATGTCCTTCTTTTTGGAAGAGTAACATTTGCATGTTATTTTTGTTTTAAAAATAAAGTAACGAAATTCTAATAATTTGTTTGCAGAATTATTTGTTATAAAAAATACAGTTGAAAGATTACAATAATTTTGGCAAGGAAGTCTTTTGAAAGGGAACTGTTTATTACACTTGGTATAAAAATACAATTGGAAATTCCAATATATCTATATTGTCCTTTTTGTGGAAGGGAAATAGCTATTACACTTGGTACAAAATATTGCTTTTTCTTATTTATCATCAGTCCTGCTGTAATATTTAATTCCTATAACTATCCAGCTTCATTGAACTTTCAGACCTACTATAATTTTATTTGTACAATTATCTACCTTGATAAAAGGTTTTTCATTGAATTTTCCGACTGACTGTTGTTTTATTGATATGATTGATCAACCTGTGTTAGTCAATTATATCATTAATCTCTAAATTCAGATGTAACAGCCGTTAGGAATTGATTTAGGTTTCTTAATTTAGTTATTTTTGACCTTTTATCTGGAAAATGATATGAATTTTTAATAAGATATGATTTATGATTCTCAGCTGAGATATGACTTCATCAAAATCTTTAAAGTTTATATTGAATATGAATGAGATAGAGAATATCATATGGCTTTTTCAATATCACACCCCGTATCAACCCTCAACCAATATAATCCCTCGAGCAGAGCTCTTGGGATTATATTGGTTGAGGGTTGATACAGGGTGTGATATTGAAAAAGCCATATCATATACACTTTATTATATACTTCAAGTAGATGTTTGCCCTTCGTAAGTTGATGTAATACAGTTTAGGGGTTTGATAAAGCCTTTACAAGCGTGATCGATATCAATAACGTGACATCATAGAGTTGTAGGGTTTTGATAAAGCTTATGTAACCGTGACTGACATCGATATCATCACAGATGGTTTATACAGCACGATTGTCATTGATTGTTTTACATACAATTTACATGTTTTACTACTAAGTATATAATAATAGGAGATAATATTTGGTAATGGTCAGGCTGACCACTGGGCTGGAGATGCCAACATACTTGTAATCAAACTCGATTATAAAGCTAGAAATTTTTGTAATTTGCAGTTACACAGTGCTTTCTATTTTACTTCTCACCATTGCTCAAATTCTACATGTAGATGTCAAGGTAGTGTCTTTCACAACGAACAGATGTCTTGTCTCCTTTTGGGGGAAAAGGGGGGGGTATGTCAATACTTAATTGATAGGGGTGCCGCTGGGTTTCTGTTATTTTATTTATATTTTAGATTTAAAAATGTAACCTTTTCCATATTGATTCCGGCATAATCGAGAAAATATCACGTATGCTCAGAGCTCAGATCTGAGGCTCAGATTCCTTATATATGTTGACTTACAGCTAGACTTTTGACTGTGAAAAATTCCAGGGATTTTAATATAATGGGAACTTTATTGACCTTATCATATAATTCTGTTAGTTTTCCCCACCTATTCACATATTTTCAAGCTTAAAAATGTGACCTATTCCAGCGGCATGTCCTATCACCTTGCATATAGGAAGTAGTCCCCTCGAGTTGTATCCATACCTGTAGCCTGCAACGGGTTGTGGGTGTTTAATCCATGACCCCATCCCACCAACCCCCTGAAAAAAAAACCCTAAAAATAATAATTTTTAGACTATTAAACTCGAATTTCAAATTGAAGTTTGACTATTAAAGTCCGAGCAACATGGCCCCAAATAACCCCCCATCAGAGACGTCCTGGTTATGGGCCTGATATCTGAATGTTTGATTTTTCGGTAACTAGATATTATTTCTGTTTACAGCTTCATTGTTACGAGGACTTAAACATGCCAATATAGTTACACTTCATGATATAATTCACACGAAAGAAACATTGACATTTGTTTTTGAATATGTGGTAAGTACATATATTATCTTTTCTTAGTGTCAGTTTTAGAGCAATAAGTTTATTTCCCTTTAATTAAGTTTATCAGTAGAAACATATTGTTATTGTAAAAATTCAGAATTTATTGCGAGGTTTTTATAAATACGAATAATTCCACTGGATGAGTATCTCAGTGAAAAGAAGTCTCATTCTGAAATCTGATACATATATCTTTATGCAGATTTTTTTAAAATTTAAATAATTGATCTCACATTTTTGTCCATTCCTCAAAAATAGCAATAATTTCTGAATTTTTAGTATATTTTATAGGAATAGAAAGAGATGGGGTTTAAAGAGGTTGTTGATTCTAAAGGAATGAAAGAAATTAAAATCTGTCTAAATTTTGATATTCATAGACATTAGTTGGATGAAGATAAAAAATACTACTGACTTCCTATATGATATTAACTAATAATAACAACTGTTAATATTGTACTTCATACATCCCTCAAAACAGAAAAGACACAAAGCACAGATCTGAGAGTACTCACCCTTATGACAGCTAGTTTAAAGCCAATAACAACTAATAAAAACAGTCATGTATCTAAGACTAAAATCAATCAGTACACATCCAACATCCAATGGATTTAGTGTAAAGGAGTCATTAACAGTCAGAGTAAACATATCCTTGTGCAATCCAAATTATAGTTATCAACAGATTGTAGTACCATGAATGTGCATATAAGTATAACAATAATATTTGGTTTTAATTTACCTATTTTAACCGCTAGAAGGTGTTGGTTAACTTGACTTATTTATTTAAGAATCAGTCTTATTGTTATGTTCTAATTTTTATTAAATAAATGAATTGATATTTATTTTTTAGCATACAGACCTAAGTCAGTATTTAGAGAGGCATCCAGGAGGTTTGAATGCTTTTAATGTAAAGGTATGTTGTGAATATTTCAGCACCAATAAACATTGATACAGTACACACATGGGGATTCAGACAAAAATAAAACATTGGTGGTTATTTTTCACGGGGGAAGGAGGGGGGTGGGGTCTCAACATACAAATTTGGGTACAGATGTCTTGATGTGGTTTGAAAACCAACCCCCAATCTTATATTGATTGAAGCACCTCAAATGAACTTTTATTGTGTGCGATTTTGTCCCATGTACATTTACTCCATATCCTTTCATTTTCTATTTTGTTACGTTCTATTCTTCCGATACATTTTATTTGAAAGATCCAGAGATCTTTTCCTGACTTGAGTTCTTATTGGCTATTTTTGTTTAAAAAATAAGCATAATGTATAACCTATCTAATTAGTCCATATATTTTCAATAAACAGCAATATGTTCATATTCATTGATAAAACTAATATAGAAAATGTTGATACAAAGTGCAAAATGTAAATAAAAAATGGAAAAATTTTATAAAGAAGAGAAATTGAATTTTACTGCTGATGTAATTTACACCTCCCTTTTGCCAAGAAAGTTTAACTGACCTGAAATATTTGTATAATTGTGATTTCATTTATGATCAGAATATTGATATTGGTAAATTACTTTTTCTTTTACAGATGTTTTTATTCCAATTACTAAGAGGACTTCGATATTGTCATACGAGGAAAATATTACACAGGTATTGTTGTGTTGATTAAGGAATAACAGAACTGTATTTGAAGATTTGCCACTGTCAATTAGGAATTTGATGGTCACAAATGTAAGTTTTACTTGCAATGCGGAATGGAGCTTGTAAATCAAAGATTTGCAACCCTAATATCCAAAATTGACAGTGGCAAATCTTCAAGTACAGAACTGTAGTTCCTATTCTTATGCAAAACTCTTTGAATGTTCAAAATTAAACATTTGAAATATCCTGGAAACGTCAACTGTGATTGATCAAAGTTGTTGCAAATGACTACGACAGTCAACTATGGAATTGAATGCAGACAATCATTCAATCAAAAGTGGTCTTACATGACATATTGCATATTACAACTACTGACAAGGTTCCTGGCTTGAGACTGGCACATGACAAGGCCCTGGGGTAGAATAAATTGTTTATCACTTTATGTGTACCTTTAGCTGTATGTTAAAAGTAGAATAACAAAAATACCAAACTCCAAGGAAAATTCAAAACGGAAAGTCCCTTATCAATAGGCAAAATTTAAAGCTCAAACACATCAAACGAATGGAAAACAACTGTCATATTCCTGACTTGGTACAAGCATTTCCTTATGTAGAAAATTGTAACTTTAATCATTTTTTTGTGTGGAGAATTTTATTTCAGTGAATCATGTTATTTATATTTTCAGGGATCTGAAGCCCCAAAATTTGTTAATAAGTGAACAGGGTGATCTCAAGTTAGCTGATTTTGGTAAGTTGTGAAAGGGGAGGTAAGAGGATGCGGAAAACAATATCAAGGGGAGATAATTTTTATTTAGCAACAAATTGTTTAAACAACCTCATATTTTTAATGTGTTTTAAAAGTTTTAAAGAAGCATATGTACATGCATGGTAAATCTATCCAAGTAGAAAAAAAAGCAATATACAATCAGAGGTCAAAAGTGCTCCACCACTTGAAAATTAAGCTTGTATTTTATATAAGAACACATTTAGAAAAAACAATCTCCTGAAGTTATTGTCTGATTTGAATGAAACTTTTATCATTGAATACAGAAATTTCTGCATTTTCTTTCAATAATTATAACATGTTTTATTTTATATATTGCAGGTTTAGCCAGGGCTAAATCCATTCCTAGTCACACCTACTCCAATGAAGTAGTCACTTTATGGTACCGGCCTCCTGATGTGTTACTGGGGTCCACAAATTATTCAGTGTCTTTAGATATGTGGTGAGTATAGACAGGCCTCCTGATGTGTTACTGGGGTCCACAAATTATTCAGTGTCTTTAGATATGTGGTGAGTTCAGAGAATATTTTTATAACAAATGAATTTGACTGTTACCTTGTTAACTAGCACATTTAAAATCTGGTTCAGCCTGTTCGTATAGTACAATGTTAGGTTCAAATTCATATAACATTAACAAGTTTTCACCATGGTATGAATAAAATATTTTCCACTGGAACTTAAACACCGATTCAACAGAGTTCACGAAACTTTCATTTTTTTTCTGTCATACATTATGACTAACAGAATGCAAACTTTTGAAGGCCCTGGTGGTCTTACATTGTTGAAATGGTTATGTTGGTCATGCTTGAAAATTTGAAAGTGAAAAAATGAAATGGAAATATAAAGGGTGAAAGCAATTTTAAGCACATTTTAATGAAGTAACAAATTATTTTTTTTGAAAGAAACAGAATCTGTTGAGGTGGGCTTGTGTGGAGATGATCAGAAGTGAAAGAAAATACTCTTGATTTGCTTGAATAAATAAACTGTTGTTTTTGAAATACAGACAATTTACTGTATTATGAAATAACTTTTCAGTAAGGGCTATCTACAGTTTAGATTTTAAAATTATATTTAAGTTTGTGTTCCATAAATTATTCTTTTTAAAAAGGGTACTAAAAAGTGCTAAACAAGGCCCAGACATTTTTCACTCGATTTCAGGCATAAGTTGAGGATTTGAAAGTCAGGGTAATTTTTATCCTACTGTCATAGGAGTTATTAATTGTTATAGCAGGTGCTCCTACTGACTTGAGTGTTATTTATGTTATAGGAGGTGCTCCTAGTGTCTTTGGAGTTATCTATTGTAGACATGTTTTTCGAGGGGTGTAGGTTGTATATTCAATGATAGCAGGTGCTCCTACTGTCTTGAGAGTTATTATTTGTTTTAGGAGGTGCTCCTACTGCTTTGGGAGTTATCTATTGTATATATGTATTTTGCAGGGTATAGGTTGTTCATTCACAGAGATGATAGCTGGTGCTCCTACTGTCTTGGGAGTTATAACTTGTTATAGGAGGTGCTCCTACTGTCTTAGGAGTTATTATTTGTTATAGGAGGTGCTCCTACTGTCTTGGGAGTTATTAATTGTTATAGCAGGTGCTCCTACTGTCTTGGGAGTTATTATTTGTTATAGGAGGTGCTCCTACTGCTTTGGGAGTTATCTTTTGTATACATGTATTTTGCAGGGGTATAGGTTGTTCATTCACAGAGATGATAGCTGGTGCTCCTACTGTCACAGGAGTTATTTATTGTTGTACATTTATTTTGCAGGGTGTAGGTTGTATATTCACAGAGATGATAGCTGGTGCTCCTACTGTCACAGGAGTTATTTATTGTTGTACATTTATTTTGCAGGGTGTAGGTTGTATATTCACAGAGATGATAGCTGGTGCTCCGACATTTCCTGGTATGAAGGACTCTATGATCAATTAGATAAAATATTTAGGGTAAGTGAAAGTTAATCATCTTTTTAAGGGTTGTATCAGTAATTTTTTTAATAATTCCATTGTTAATTAGTTAAGAAAAACCTGCATTTCAACTCAACAATTTTTTTTTTATAAAAATTACAACATTGCCAATGCAGAACATTTAATTGCAAAAACAGGAGATGTATGTTTAAAAAAAATCATTAATGTTAATAAGAAGCTTGAATTTAAGACTGCTGTTAACTTATCCTGTTGACTTACCAAAAAAAAAAATGAAACAATGCTCTATAAATTTCATGCATCCAAAGCACTTTTCTTGATTTACCTCCATCAGGAACTCTCAAAGCTGAATATTTTATAGCCAAGGATGTATTAGAACCAAAACAGTTGAAGAGCTATTTGGCTGAAAAGGACCTAAAAATAGCCAAAACCATCTAAGGTTAAATTTGCATAAGGGAGTTAACTCAATTAAGTGTTTTGTCAGCCCTAAGCTCTATTTTAGACTTATTTTAAATGAAGAAAGTACTTTTACTCTGGTTCATTTTTCAATGATTCATGGGCGATAATGAAATTTAATACTGTAGTAAAATTAATTGTTTCTATTTATTAATATGAAAAGGATCAATCTATGAATGTGAGCATCTGTAAATGTAAGATTTGTTCTAGATCTATATCCATGAATGTTTTACACACAATTTGATTTATCATTTTATCTTTTTCAAAATCAAACATTTTGGCATGTGTACATTTTGACCAAAAAATCAAATTATGACTATCAAATATATGTATTACCACAACATGTAAGTTCTTTTTAGAATAGTCTGATTTCCTCATCCAAACAAATGTAAACAAGTTTCAGTTAAACTTTTTGTATTGCCTAATTGATACCATGACAGGATCATTACTTTATACTTTATATGATCTGTTGTGATCTCATCTTAACGTAATTCATATCTATTTTTAGGTGCTGGGAACCCCCACAGACAACACATGGAAGGATGTCTCTAAATTACCTCAGTACGATAGGAGTAAGTTTAGGGAGGTGTTGGGATGTTGGGAGGGATGTATCTAAATTACCTCAGTATGAAAGGAGTAATTTTTTGGAAAAAATAGGATGCTATTTGGAAGAGTGGTTTGTATGAAGGAAACAACAAGAATCTGAACAAAAAAACTCATAATTTGATTGTAATTTAATTTTTTTTAAAAAGGAGAAGCATACTAAATGCATGGAAGCAGCTACAAACTTTTAAGAAATACACTACAGCTCAAGTGGATTATGTCATTTTCACCCGTCCATGGTGTGAGTGGGCACAGAGCCGGCAAAACTACTTAAAAATCCCTCGTATCTAGCCTATAGATTGGACATGCCATTTCTTTACTTTCATTATTAGTATTGAATCTGATGTATGCTGGATAATTTATCTAAGATTTGGAATTCAATATTTGAAATATATCTATGGTTAAATTTGAGTTGACAAAAGTTGGCTGTCCATGGGCAGGGTGAAGTGACAAAATTTACTTGTAGGGTAGGGCAATTTAGAACTTGACAAATTTTTAGAAACCAAGCTATTGTTGAAAACTGGGTTGACTTCTCAATGTCTTTGGTTGTTTGTGTTGTTGGGTTGGTGTCTCATTGACAAAAACTTACTTTTTCTTGTGTTCTTGTCGTAGATTGTTGTGTTTAAGACATAAACCTTAGTATGAAAGGAATAAAATGGGAATGTTAGAATTGAAAGTTGAGAGGTTGTATGTTACATGTTCATATTACTTTCAATATATAATAATAAAATACTGTAAATTAAGAAATTAATGCATGCAAATCACTGATTACTAAAAATACAAAGGGCCAAGGGAGTTTTTCTCATCACTTGGCGTCCGTCGTCCGTCAACTTTTACAAAAATGTTCTCCTCTGAAACTACTTGGCCAAATTTAACCAAACTTGGCCACAATCATCATTGGGGTATCTAGTTTAAAAAATGTGTCCGGTGACTCGGCCAACCAACTAAGATGGCTGCCATGGCTAAAAATAGAACATAGGGGTAAAATGTAGATTTTGGCTTATATCTCTGAAACCAAAGCATTTAGAGCAAATCTGACATGGGGTAAAATTGTTTATCAGGTTAAGATCTATCTGCCCTGAAATTTTCAGATGAATCGGACAACCTGTTGTTGGGTTGCTGCCCCTGAATTGGTAATTTTAAGGAAATTTTGTGGTTTTTGGTTATTATCTTGAATATTATTATAGTTAGAGATAAACTGTAAACAGCAATAATATTCAGCAAAGTAAGATATACAAATAAGTCAACTTGACCAAAATGGTCAGTTGACCCCTTAAGGAGTTATTGCCCTTTATAGTCAATTTTTAACAATTTTTCGTAAATGTTTGTAATCTTTTACAAAAATCTTCTTCTCTGAAACTACTGAGACAAATTTAACCAAACTTGTCCACAATCATCATTAGGGTATCTAGTTTAAAAAATGTGTCTGATGACCCTGCCCGCAAACCAAGATGGCTGACATGGCTAAAAAATAGTACATAGGGTAAAATGCAGTTTTTGGCTCATATCTCTGAAACCAAAGCATTTAGAGCAAATCTGACATGGGGTAAAATTGTTTATCAGGTCAAGATCTAATCTGCCCTGAAATTTTCAGATGAATCTGACAACCCATTGTTGGGTTGCTGCCCTAATTGGTAATTTTAAGAAAATTTTGCAGCTTTTGGTTATTATCTTGAATATTATTATAGATAGAGATAAACTGTAAACAGCAGTAATGTACAGCAAAGTAAGATCTACAAATAAGTCCACATGACCAAAATTGTCAATTGACCCCTTAAGGAGTTATTGCCCTTTACAGTCAATTTTTTACAATTTTCGTAAATTTTGTAAATTCTTGTAAATTTTACAAAATATTTTCACTGTAACTACTGGGCCAAGTTCATTATAGATAGAGTTAATTGTAAGCAGCAAGAATGTTCAGTAAAGTAAGATCTACAAACACATCACCATCACCAAAACACAATTTTGTCATGAATCCATCTGTGTCCTTTGTTTAATATGCACATAGACCAAGGTGAGCGACACAGGCTCTTTAGAGCCTCTAGTTTGTCAATGAGACACTAATTGAACAATGCAGAAAAAACGAAAAGACATTTAGGGATGAACCATATGCGTAGACAGATGTCTTAACAACATGTAAAGCTCCAAACCTACCTCTTAAACCACATTCTCAAAATAACAAAAAAACCTAAACATATGATAAAGGATTTATAAACACTTGTCAAAATTCATGAGACATGTTTTACAAGACTTGTCTGCCTTAGAACAAACAATACAAACACATAGGAAAAACAGTTTTAACTATAATACAATGTAATGTTTAATAAGATTGACTGCTACATATAAATATACTAGTACTATAAATTTAGAAATTAATTTAAGCACATATTACTGCAATTTTTGAAGAATGGAAAAAAATGTGAGATTGTTGCTATTTCAGGAAAATCTGTATACAGAATGGAAGTTCTTCTTTTGCGATATTAATTACCTAGTGGCATTATTCGCATTGATAAAAACCTTGCAATAATTTACATTTAGCTTTAATAAAGTTTGTTAAATATCTTTGTTATTACAATATAATACTGACACATCATTTTTATTTTACAGAAAAGTTTGTTATATATGAGAGAGTGTCTTCATTGTCATTAGCAATTCCAAAACTGTCTTTCATTCCTAATGCTGAAGATCTTGCTAGTCAATTTCTGCAGGTATGATTTTTTATTTCAACATACTGTGTCTTTCTTCATTTTGTCTCACCTTGACAGATTAAAAAAGCGGGACTTAGGTATGCTATTTCCTGTTGGGGTGTCAACAATTTGTTTAAATTTCTGATTAAGTCAGTTTAAGGGGAACCACTAATGGTAAATCAATGATATTTGGTATGCAGTTGTAAATAAACATTAATTGGCACATCTCATTTCCACAGAGTTTATTTTTACCCTGCCCCCTTATTAATGGTGTATTGGTGTTGAAACTATGCATAATTTTCATGGTAAGGTATTGCTATTTTGATTTCAGCATTTTTAAATTAAAATTCCATACAGGCGAGACATATCTCTGTGTCAACAGATTGTTCATGGCCTCATTCTGAAGAGCTAGCTAGTCTTTGTCATGTCTGTGGTATTGCTTACTGTCCTTTGCATAGAGGGTTAACCCCAGTGAACCACAAAAGTGCTCAAGTCTGAGGAAAATGTTGGTATGGCAGTCTAAAGAAGACCATTTCAAACAAAAATCCAGATTTCTCTGTTTTTTTACTAATTTTGGGGTTCACCTAGACTAGAAGTTATTGTTCCTGAAGTGTATTGAAGTTATTATTATACCCCCACTTGGGGGTATACTGTTTTACCTCTGTCTGTCCGTTCGTCCGGTTTTCAAATTTTGTTTAGAAGTTCCAGACCTCTTCAATAGGTTGCCTAGATAGAAAAGGGAAGCCTACCCTCCAGAATTGCCATTTTCTTTTTATTTACATTTTTAAGGGGGAAAAGAGAGGCTGAAGATACCAAAGGGACATTCAAACTCATAATTCAATGAAAAAATTATAAAGCTAAAAACAAAATGACAAAATGACAAACAACATTAAACAAAACACAACATACATGTAGGATACTAAAGACTGAGCAACACAAACCCAACCAAAACACAACATACATGTAGGATACTAAAGACTGAGCAACACAAACCCAACCAAAACACAACATACATGTAGGATACTAAAGACTGAGCAACACAAACCCAACCAAAACACAACATACATGTAGGATACTAAAGACTGAGGATACTAAAACTGAGCAAACCCAACCAAAACACAACATACATGTAGGATACTAAAGACTGAGCAACACAAACCCAACCAAAACACAACATACATGTAGGATACTAAAGACTGAGCAACACAAACCCAACCAAAACACAACATACATGTAGGATACTAAAGACTGAGCAACACAAACCCAACCAAAACACAACATACATGTAGGATACTAAAGACTGAGCAACACAAACCCAACCAAAACACAACATACATGTAGGATACTAAAGACTGAGCAACACAAACCCAACATACATGTAGGATACTAAAGACTGAGCAACACAAACCCAACCAAAACACAACATACATGTAGGATACTAAAGACTGAGCAACACAAACCCAACCAAAACACAACATACATGTAGGATACTAAAGACTGAGCAACACAAACCCAACCAAAACACAACATACATGTAGGATACTAAAGACTGAGCAACACAAACCCAACCAGAACATAGGTAAATGTAGATTTTGGCTTATATCTCTGAAACCAAAGCATTTAGAGCAAATCTGACATGGGGTAAAATTGTTTATCAGGTTAAGATCTATCTGCCCTGAAATTTTCAGATGAATCGGACAACCTGTTGTTGGGTTGCTGCCCTGAATTGGTAATTTTAAGGAAATTTTGTGGTTTTGGTTATTATCTTGAATATTATTATAGTTAGAGATAAACTGTAAACAGCAATAATATTCAGCAAAGTAAGATATATAAATAAGTCAACTTGACCAAAATGGTCAGTTGACCCCTTAAGGAGTTATTGCCTTTATAGTCAATTTTAACAATTTTTCAAATGTTTGTAATCTTTTACAAAAATCTTCTTCTGAAACTACTGAGACAAATTTAACCAAACTTGTCCACAATCATCATTAGGGTATCTAGTTTAAAAATGTGTCTGATGACCCTGCCCGCAAACCAAGATGGCTGACATGGAAAATAGTACATAGGGTAAAATGCAGTTTTTGCTCATATCTCTGAAACCAAAGCATTTAGAGCAAATCTGACATGGGTAAAATTGTTTATCAGGTCAAGATCTAATCTGCCCTGAAATTTTCAGATGAATCTGACAACCCATTGTTGGGTTGCTGCCCTGAATTGGTAATTTTAAGAAAATTTTGCAGCTTTTGGTTATTATCTTGAATATTATTATAGATAGAGATAAACTGTAAACAGCAGTAATGTACAGCAAAGTAAGATCTACAAATAAGTCCACATGACCAAAATTGTCAATTGACCCTTAAGGAGTTATTGCCCTTACAGTCAATTTTACAATTTTCAGAATTTTGTAAATTCTTGTAAATTTTACAAAATATTTTTCACTGTAACTACTGGGCCAAGTTCATTATAGATAGAGTTAATTGTAAGCAGCAAGAATGTTCAGTAAAGTAAGATCTACAAACACATCACCATCACCAAACACAATTTTGTCATGAATCCATCTGTGTCCTTTGTTTAATATGCACATAGACCAAGAGTGACACAGGCTCTTTAGAGCTCTAGTTTGTCAATGAGACACTAATTGAACAATGAAAAACGAAAAGACATTTAGGGATGAACCATATCGAGACAGATGTCTTAACAACATGTAAAGCTCCAAACCTACCTCTTAAACCACATTCTCAAAATAACAAAAACCTAAACATATGATAAAGGATTTATAAACACTTGTCAAAATTCATGAGACATGTTTACAAGACTTGTCTGCCTTAGAACAAACAATACAAACACATAGGAAAAACAGTTTTAACTATAATACAATGTAATGTTTAATAAGATTGACTCTACATATAAATATACTAGTACTATAAATTTAGAAATTAATTTAAGCACATATTACTGCAATTTTGAAGAATGGAAAAAATGTGAGATTGTTGCTATTTCAGGAAAATCTGTATACAGAATGGAAGTTCTTCTTTTATATTAATTACCTAGTGGCATTATTCGCATTGATAAAAACCTTGCAATAATTTACATTTAGCTTTAATAAAAGTTTGTTAAATATCTTATTACAATATAATACTGACACATCATTTTTATTTTACAGAAAAGTTTGTTATATATGAGAGAGTGTCTTCATTGTCATTAGCAATTCCAAAACTGTCTTTCATTCCTAATGCTGAAGATCTTGCTAGTCAATTTCTGCAGGTATGATTTTTTATTTCAACATACTGTGTCTTTCTTCATTTTGTCTCACCTTGACAGATTAAAAAGCGGGACTTAGGTATGCTATTTCCTGTTGGGGTGTCAACAATTTGTTTAAATTTCTGATTAAGTCAGTTTAAGGGAACCACTAATGGTAAATCAATGATATTTGGTATGCATGTTGTAAATAAACATTAATTGGCACATCTCATTTCCACAGAGTTTATTTTACCCTGCCCCTTATTAATGGTGTATTGGTGTTGAAACTATGCATAATTTTCATGGTAAGGTATTGCTATTTTGATTTCAGCATTTTAAATTAAAATTCCATACAGGCGAGACATATCTCTGTGTCAACAGATTGTTCATGGCCTCATTCTGAAGAGCTAGCTAGTCTTTGTCATGTCTGTGGTATTGCTTACTGTCCTTTGCATAGAGGGTTAACCCCAGTGAACCACAAAAGTGCTCAAGTCTGAGGAAAATGTTGGTATGGCAGTCTAAAGAAGACCATTTCAAACAAAATCCAGATTTCTGTTTTTTACTAATTTTGGGGTTCACCTAGACTAGAAGTTATTGTTCCTGAAGTGTATTGAAGTTATTGTTATACCCCACTTGGGGTATACTGTTTTACCTCTGTCTGTCCGCGTCGTCCGTTTTCAAATTTTGTTTAGAAGTTCCAGACCTCTTCAATAGGTTGCCTAGATAGAAAAGGGAAGCCTCAGAATTGCTATTTTCTTTTATTTACTTTAAAAAGAGAGGCTGAAGATACGGACATTCAAACTCATAATTCAATTTTAGCTTTGACAAATGACAAACAACATTACATACATGTAGGATACTAAAGACTGAGATACATGTAGGATACTAAAGACTGAGACACAACATACAAGGATACTAAGACTGATAACCCTAAACACATACATAGATCAGATGACAACAAATAGGATACTAAAGACTGAGCTAAAAACACAACATACATGTAGGATACTAAAGACTGAGACAAACACAACATATGTAGGATACTAAAGACTGAGCAACACAAACCCAACCAAAACACAACATACATGTAGGATACTAAAGACTGAGCAACACAACCCAACCAAACACAACATACATGTAGATACTAAAGACTGAGCAACACAAACCCAACCAAAACACAACATACATGTAGGATACTAAAGACTGAGCAACACAAACAACCAAAACACAACATACATGTAGGATACTAAAGACGAGCAACACAAACCCAACAAAACACAACATACATGTAGGATACTAAAGACTGAGAAACACAACATACATGTAGGATACTAAAGACTGAGACTAAACACAACATATGTAGGATACTAAGACTGAGAACCCAACCAAAATTAGTGGGTTGATCTCAGCTCTCAGTTCTCTGAAATGGGCAGACCCTGTTCCACATGTGGTACCTGTCAGAGTTGGAGGTTAGGTTTAAACTGCACTTAAATCTGATGAAGGTGACAAAGAAAAATTTAAATTGAGGGAACATATATGATTTTGAAATCACTATCAAACAGCTAACCTCTATAAGTATGGAGAACCAACAAAACAAAAACAAAATATTTTATGTAGAGGCCTATATATTACAATTCCAGCATGGTAAGGTTAAGTACAGAAACTTTTTATCACAATATATTACATCATCCTACAGAGCCCTGAAATTTAAAAATATACTTTATTTATTGTGTATTTTGTAGATGTGTCCACAGAAAGGATATCAGCTCAATCAGCAATGAGACACGAATACTTTAATGATCTTCCTCCAAAATACACGAGATTCCTGATGGTAAGTTATTTACATGAGTATGACATCCTCAATAAGGCCACCCTTAAAAATCTTTGTTTGATGTTGCCTACCCATGCCTTGTAGGGTTGGGTAGATAGGTAGGATTTTTTACATGTTTTAGACAATAATTCCACCTTATGTAATAATGCTGTATTTTGATTGGATGAGAGACATGGTATTTTTCACCAATTTCTATGTATTGAGATTTTCTTTTCTGCGGGAATTTGTCATTGGGAATTCATGTGCCAGGTATTTGCTAAATACCATGGCAGATGGAATACCATGTCTAAAAATAACTCAATGCATTATTTTTATTCTAATAGGACAAATTTATGGTAATTTTATATCCTGCAACTCCTATAACTGTTCCAAATGAAAATTTAGGATAAAAACATCATTATTGAATTCAGAGCGAATGGCAAAAAAAAAATCCAGAACCGGTACTTTAAATGACGTCATAGATAAAACAGAAACACATCGTCAATGTCATAAATAAGGAGATATATATGTCAGTGGCTCTATAAAAAAAAAGACAAAATGATTATGGCAATTCAATTTGACTGCAAATAGCACAGCTGCAGTATATACAAAAATATGGTCGAGTAGAAACCGAATATATGATGCCTGATTACAATTAGATTTCTGAGGTCAAGATGGACACAAAGAACATTTGGTGGAATTAAACAATTATATCATGCTTACAAGGGTATTTGCCAAAATACGGTTTCTAGGTAAACAATTTCCCTCGCCAACGGCTTTGAAATTTGCACCTCTCAGCTGGTATTTTGGCAAATACCCCTGTAAGCATGATATATTTGTATAAAAACAACATTTGAGCAAGAAAAATTTAAAAATTTGAAATGATTTGTGTCACAAACTTTTTCGAGTGGGCAGCTTTTATGTGGGTAGGTAGGCAACATCAAACAATTTAAATTTTATTTTTGCCTAACAGAAAGAAAATCAATATAAAAATCAGTATACTGAAAATTCACTTATTTTCAGGTACCAATTTGTTTGGATTAAGTAATTTTAGTTTGGTGGTTTTACCAAAGTTCATATATAAAAATAAGGAGATGTTGTATGATTGCCAATGAGACAACTATCCACCCAAGTTCAAATGAAGTGGATGTAAGCAATTATAGGAGGCAACTGAAAGCCTTCAACAATGAGAAAACCCATACCATATAGTCAGCTATAAAAGGCCCTGACATGAAAATATGAAACAATTCAATTGAAAACTAATGGCCTAATTTATAACAAAACAAATATGACAGAAATGAACCAACGACAATGCCTATTGAAAATTTGTACTTGTTGAATATTTAGATTTGTGGTTTACCTGTATGCAGAAAATCCATGAAAATTGGTCTCCCGAATAATAATGAATCCACAGTATTAGCTATAGTTAATCCAAATTGTTAACCTTTTTTTACGTGCATTACAAAAAAAAAAGTAACATCTCAAAACAGACATTTCATTCACCGTCCTCAATTAAAAGATACAGCAATTAGAATCAAATAGAGATATTGTGTTAACACTTCAATTATACAAGAATTATATTCATAGGTCATTGGTCTTATTTTGAAGATCAATATTTTTGATAATTTTCGACATCGAACTAAGTATTTTTAATTTACCCAATCTTTATGCTAAAATATCGTATTTCTCAATAGTGAAAAGTAGGGTGAATTAAAAATTTAATAATCCAAATACTCGCGGCTGATTTTGGTCTTATTTTGAAGATCAATATAATGCCATTTGATTAAGGTCTGTCGAGTGCTAAAGTGGTGCAGAATTTTGAAAAGTGTGGACAATGCTCTGTTCTGATAATTCTGATAACGTAAGCATTGCCTAAAGGCCTTCACCACAGGAAGTAAAATGGTGTTGTTAGATCCATTTAAGACAAACTGTTTTGTCTGGCCTTTGACGAAGGTTGCGGAAGACATAGGTGTTGCTTTTCGGTAGCGCCGTTGGGGGCGCAATAATTGTTAAGTTAAGAACTAATTATCATGGATATTGTTGGTAATGGTAATCTTTTAAACCCCTTTTGGCCCAATTAAGGTTTTGAGAACTATATCTAATTTGCAAGAAATGTTTGGAAAAGTATAATAACAAACATACCGAACTCAAGAGAAATTCAAACAGAAAGTCCTTTATAAAATGGCAAAATCAAAAGCTCAAACACATCTAATGAATGGAAAACAGCTGTGATATTCCTGACTTGATACAGGCATTTTTATGTAGAAAATGGTGGATTAAACCTGGTTTTATAGCTAGCTAAACCTCTCACTTGTATGACAGTCTAGAATTATGTTATATAGACAACAAATGTGAGCAAAACAAACAGACATAATAGGTAAAAACGTCAAAATTGGGGTACAGCAGTCAACATTGTAATATAATCTTAATCACTAAAAAACAAATAACTTTAATGCATATAAAGTCAGGAGCCTGTAATTCAGTGGTTGTTGTTTGTTGCTGTATATCATTAGTTTTCTAGTTTGAATTGTTTAACATTTGTCATTTCGGGACCTTTATAGCTTACTATGAGGTATGGCATTGTTTAACCCTTACAGTGACCTAAAATTGTTAACTTCTACATCATTTGGTCTCTGGAGAGTTGTCTCATTGGCAAATCATACCAAATCTTATTTTTGTAGTATTGCTTTGACAAATTAAAGAACGTGTATTTTTAACTTTTCAATTTGCAAAGGTCTTATGCCCCTACTCCTTTAAGAGTTATAGAAAATGCTCAATAGGCTTGGATGTAGATGTTTTGTCATTTAAAGGATTTGGTGTTGACCAAGGATCCTGACATTTTTCACACAATTTCTGTCATTTTGATGACTTAAATGTTGGAGCCCCCATATAAGTATCTATGAACATACAATATATCCTCAATCTACATAAATTGGTACCCATAAGAAAAAAAATACACAGAAAAGGCAGTTCTTTGATAAATTATGATTTTGAAGTGGAGTCTATTGTAAATTTTGTAATTAATTATGGTGTATTTTCTAATTTTCTTGTTTTCTTTTGGTAAAGGTAAAAGAATAAATATGAATTTGTAAGATTTGTTCCAAATAATTAGAATTGGAGTGATACCTAATATTTTATTAGATGTTCTTAAAGGCATTAGCTACGTAGATATAAAAAAATATGATTTCTTTTGTTAAATCATTAATGAAAGTGAAATAGTGAAATAATGATTCACTTTTAACAGCAAGTTTGGTTCAGTTTTGTCAAATTATGCAAAGAAACATCACTAATGAATTATTCACTTGCAAGTGAATAATTGACCATTGAATCTATTCATGTGAACTTTAATTGATCCTATAGCTAGAGATGGGTTACGCATGAACTAGGTGTATTCAGTTATTAAATGGAAAAGAATGTAAACCATATGTTTGACTTTCAATCTAGAAAACTATTCTTATACAGGTAAACAAGATTATTAACATTTTATGCCCCTCCGTAGCCGAGGGAGCATTAAGTTTTACCCTTGTCCGTCTGTACGTCCCACAAATTGGTTTCGTTTATACGCCTGTTTACGGACGATTATGGTATACGATATCGTTGTCCGTCTGTCCATCCATCTGTCTGTCCATCCGCCTGTCGTCAACATATCGGACAATAACTCAAAACGCTTGAACCAATTCGCATGAAACTTTGGTGAATTGTTTATATCTATTGATGTGAGCTCCTTCGCTTTTTATAAATTTAAGATTTTAAGTTTCCAAGTTTTGGGGTTTTTAATTTTCGTTAAAAAGGGTATTTTCCAGTTTTCGTACAATAACTCAAAAACACTTTCAATTTGCAAGAAACTTTGGTGAATCGTTATATTTATTGCCATGAGTTCCTTTCAATTTTTATAAATTTTAGATTTTACTTATCAGAGTTATGAGATTGTATTCATAAAAACAGGGTATTTTTCAGTTTTCGGTCAATGCTTTGAGTAGTTATCATGAAACTTTGTTTGACAGGTTTATATCTATTAAGATAACCTCCTTTAGTTTTTCATGAATTTCTGATATGACATTGAGAAGTTATTGAACTATATTCTTTGAAAAGCGATAGGCGATTATGCGCTGATGGCGAGCTGTTTATTTAACTTTAGTTTGCCTCAACCAAATGTTATAAAACTTATACACAATGCTTATTACCACAAAACACAGATCAAGTTGGCATTTTGGTGGTGTCACTTTACTGTTCTAGAGTTATGCCTTTACAAATGGAAAATTGCTGAATTTTTCGCCTTCCTTCTAACTTAAGTTTGTTTGACCAATTGTTATGAAACTTATACACAATAAAATTGAGAATGGAAATGGGGAATATGTCAAAGAGACAACAATCCTACCAAAGAGCAGACAACAGCCGAAGGCCACCAATGGGTCTCCAACGCAGCAAGAAAATCCGCACTGGAGGTGGTCCTCAGCTGGCCCCTAAATAAAATTGTGTACTAGTTCAGTGAAAATGGATGTCACACTAAACTCCAAAACATATATGAACTAAAATTAAAAACATACAAGACTAACAAAGGCCAGACAGAGGCTCCTGACTTGGGACAGGCGCAAAAATGCGGCGGGGTTAAACATGTTTTGTGAGATCTCAACCTCCCCTATACCTCTAGCCAATGTAGAATAAAGAAACACATAGCAATATGCACAGTAAAACTCAGTTTAAAAGAAATGCTTATTACCACAAAATTCAGATCAAATACGAATTTGGGTAGCGTCACTTTTACCTTTTTAGAGTTATGTCCCTTTGAAAATGGAAAAATTGCTGAATTTTTATCCCCCCGCCGTAGTGGAGGGGGCATTAAGTTTTACCCTTGTCCATCCGTCGTCCCAAAATTGGTTTCGCTCTCTAACTTGAGTTTGCCTCAACCGAATGTTATGATGCTTATTACACAAAACACAGATCAAGTTTGAATGCTACTTTAACCGTTCTAAAGTTATGCCTCTTATAAATGGAAAATTGCAAAATTTTTGTTTGGCTCTAACTAAAGTTTGCCTCAACCAAATGTCATGAAACTTATGCACAATGCTTATTACCACAAAATACAGATCAAGTTTGAATTTGGTAGCCACTGTAACCATTCTAGAGTTATGCCTTTATAAATGGAAAATTGCAAAATTTTAGTTTCACTCTAATTTAAGTTTGCCTCAACCAAATGTTATGAAACTTATACACAATGCTTATTACCACAAAACACAGATCAAGTTTGAATTTTGGTAGCGTCACTTAAACAGTTCCAGAGTTATGCCCTTTATAATGGAAAATTCAATTAGTTTCCGTCTAAAAGTTTTTCAGCCAAATGAAACTTATACACAATGCTTATCATCACAAAATACAGATAATTTTGGTTCTCAAACGTTCTAGAGTAATGCTCTTTATAAATGGAAAATTGCAAAATTTTAGTTTCATTCTCTAACTTAAGTTTCCTCAGCCAAATGTTATGAAACTTATACACAATGCTTATTACCACAAAACACAGATCAAGTTTGAATTTGGTAGCGTCACTTAAACAGTTCCAGAGTTATGCCCTTTATAATGGAAAATTGCTAAATTTTTAGTTTCCGCTCTAACTTAAGTTTTCCTCAGCCAAATGTTATGAAACTTATACACAATGCTTATCATCACAAAATACAGATCGAGGGTGAATTTTGGTGGCGTCACTCAAACCGTTCTAGAGTAATGCCTCTTTATAAATGGAAAAATTGCAAAATTTTTAGTTTCCATTCTCTAACTTAAGTTTGCCTCAACCAAATGTTATGAGACTTACACACAATGCTTATTTCCACAAATCTCAGATCAAGTTCAAAATTGGGTAGCGTCACTTTTACCGTTCTTCAGTTATGTCCCTTTATAACTATATGATATGCAAGTGGGGCATCATCTGTGTCCACATGTGGACACAATCCACATTTTTTGTTTCTGTTTTCTAATTTCACTTTGCCTCAACCAAATGTTATGAATCTTATATACAATGCTTATTACCACAAAACACAGATCAAGTTTGAATTTTGGTGGTGTCACTTTTACTGTTCAAGAGTTGCGCCTCTTTACAAATGGATAAATTGATATGTGCTCTTCTGTATTTTTAAGTTATGGTGTATTTATTCTTGAGATAACTTCTCTTATGTGTGCCACATCATTCTCTCAATTTTAGGACAGTTTATTTACTAAAATTTCAATAAGACGACACCACCTATTCTTGGCCCTCATTCCTATCCACGTTAAGTTTTCACTTCAAAACATTTTATGGAAGCGGATCAATATACCTGTATTTATACATCAGACCGTACTGCACTGGTTACCAAAATTTTGGAAACACCAAACCAGGCACTTCATATCTGAGAAACAGGCTATGTATGCCCTCAATTTTAGAATTCAATCATACATTTTTGTATTATTCAAAATTATCAGTAAATTGTGTGTTCTGCAAGGATCACCAGTCCTTCACCTTTCATCTGATACTTTAATTACTAAATTATATGCTACATAGTAAGATTTACACCTGTGTGTAGGAATTATTTTGTTTTAAATATGTTCTACTTTCCAGTATGTTTTTTGACCGCGGTGGTGTTACACCTTTCAAAGTCTATCCTAATTATTTTTGTAAAGAATTCCGTTAAAGCTGGTGCTAGGGGCCTCTTAAACTTGCAGTGAGGGAGAGTTTTGACTCAGTGTTGAGGCCTCACTTTGACTTTGAGATGAAGGAACAGCAAAAGTGCTGTTCCTTTGCTTTTGTATGTTTTTTTGTTGTGCATTTACTGATTTTGTGTCATGGATGGATACCCCATATCCTTTGATAACTAGATTTTCAAGTAAAATCGGTTATTGATTATGGGATGTATATGGCGGAGGCATGGCTGCCAAACAGTGTCCATTCATTTACATAAAATGCTTGGAAGAAATTTTTCAAATTTAGATATGTTGTTTCCTGTGACTAAATGAAGGTCAAGTTCAATTTTCATGATTTTTGCTTTTCTTGTTGTTCAGTTATAGCCCTTTCCCAAGAATTCAATTTTGATGAATTACTCCATTTCTGTACAAAGGAAATAACTCATTTTTAAAAGATTTTTAAAAGACATTGTATTAATGATAAATGACATTTTGGATTTTTTTTCTTTTCTTTGGTAAATTGTTTGAAGAATTTTGTGGTAGGTTTGTTATTCTGTATAAACCAATTTTCTGAATGCTATATATATATTTTTTTTTTATGAAGTGAACTCCTTTAATTAGCTAATAATCTATTTTTATTAAAGGATATATTTCATTACATTACATGTAGATGGACACATTCTCCATTTATTCTATACTATAGTATGAAATCAAACAGACCTAGAAAAATCAAATTGCACAAGTTTGCAATCTATTTATATCTATGTTTATGTTTAGTTCGGTTATATGACCATTGGCAGTCTTGAGGTCACCTCAATAGTTAATTAGATGGCATCTAGACTGAAATACACACGAAATGCTGATATATACTATAGAGTCTATGCATCGTAAATTGTTTATTTTAGACTTTTATAATTTGGATATGCATTTTAGTATGTTTTAAGTCGAATACAAGAATTTGAGTCAAATCGGTGAACATGAATTTGACAGCTAATGCCCTTTAATTAGGTAATGGAAATAATGAAATTTTGTTGAAATTTTAATATAAATAATGAAAGTGTCTTCATACAAGCGATGCAGTAATTTCTGAAAAACCTGTTCATGTGCCTTTCTTAGGTCAGGAAGCTATTGATGCAGTAGTTATATCAAAGTGTTTTGTCATTTGGAGGATTTGGTGTTGACATCAGATCTATGAAAGTATCTGTAAAATTAATTACACCCCATTGTAGGAGTCTGCTATATTGCATTCACCTTGTCTGTCTATCCGTTATACCGTAGTCCAACAAATATTTTCATCATATTTTCTCAGGTACTACTGGAAAGAATGACCATATTTAGTCAGCATTTTAGAAGTGAAAAGTTGTAAAGTGTGAACGCTTTTCAGATCTGTAAGACTTACTTTCTGTTTTCTGATACTTTGAACTTTGAACTTTGGGAGTATGCTTAACAAGACAGCATGTGCCATCTTGTTCACAATATTTCTAGACTTGATACAATTTCAAACTTGAAATTTTAATGACACTTGTCAATTATTGAAGAAGTCTTTCTTCAGACTGGTTATTGTTTGGTAGCACATTAAAAATCTCTGTCAGCTAGAATATCTGGTAGAGAGCAGGGTATACAGTCGACTCTCATTATCTCAAAAGTCAGTCAGATCAGAGAAATTTTTCAGGATACCCCAAGTCCGTCTCCAACAAATATTGGAAGTTTGACAAACCCAGGATACAACTCTTGCTAAGCTTGGTAGGCCTAAAATAAATCCAGATGAAAATGGGTAGGGATAGATATTCTGGTATAAGATCGATGTTCCTGTATTTAATGGTCTTTTATTATTACATTAAAATTCTTCTGTTTTGTTATTTCTTTGTACAGGAACAAGATTTCCTGTGTTTTTATACGATCATAAAAAATTTTGCTTATACGACCATAAAAATTTTTCATAACAATAACTGTGTAAGTGTATGGATCTTTCTGAAATTGTACCAAGGTTCCATATCACAAAGGAAAGCTGGAATTGAGTTTGGGGTAATTGCCCAAACGTTTAGGAATAAGGGGCCAAAATAAGCATTTTTCTGGTTTCAGACAATAACTTGTGTTCAAGTGTATGGATCTCTGAAATTGTACTGCAAGGTACCATACCACAAAGGGAAGGCTGGGATTGATTTTGTAATTGCCTCAAAATTTTAGGAATTAGGGCCAAAAAGGGCAAAACAAGCATTTTTCTAGTTTCAGGACAATAACTTGAGTGTAAGTGTATGGATCTTTATGAAATTGTACTACAAGGTTCCATATCACAAAGGGAAAGCTGGGTTTGAGTTTGGGGGTAATTGCCCTAAACGTTTAGGAATTTGGGCCCAAAAAGGGGCCAAAAAACAAGCATTTTTCTAGTTTCCAGACAAGTGTACGGATCTCTCTGAAATTGTACTGTAAGGTACCATACCACAAAGGGAAGGTTGGGATTGAGTTTGAGGGTGAGGAATCATAAGGGGTTCAAAAATTTGAGGGAGGATTTTTTTCATTTTTTTCTTCAAAATTTTCCATTTTAAATTGGTTATTTCTGATTTATATAAAAGCAAATAATAATGATATGGTTTGAATAGGTAAATTAAAATTTTAAGTTCTTAGACCACATTCATTCTGTGTCAGAAACCTATGCTGTGTCAAATATTTAATCACAATCCAAATTTAGTGCTGTATCAAGCTTGAATGTGTCCATACTTGTCCCAACTGTTCAGGGTTCGACCTATGCGGTCGATTGCTGCACCCAGCGGAGCATTTTATTTTAGTCAAGTGAAAATTTGTAATCGATCTTACTGGAAGTTGACAAAACATCCATTCTCATATACAACAGATTTGAGATAATTTAGATTTCTTTTCATTTCTTTTATTTCAATTTTCACATGTAAAATACAAAAGCGCTGATTGAGAAGTTTTGATCACTTAATCCTCACTTTATGCACAATCAAGCTCATTTATGTATGATTACGGTTCATTGATTTTCAAACATTTTAACTAATTTTTCATATAAATCTATAACAATGTATCCTTAATTATTTATTCTGATGATCAAAGGAAATCTTCAGTAAACACATTTGGGAAATGAATGTCATAAATCAGTACAGTGGGCAATGACTGGAAATTTAAATACAGGTGTATTGTCAGATTAACGGGACGGTATATTTAGTTCATTCAACCCAAATGTTGACTCATCAGGTTTAGAGATACATATATTCATATGGAACAAAGTTCTGGACCACAGGAAAATTTGAACTCATTTGAAATTTCAAGTCAACCGAGTTCGACACAATGATAGTTATCAGGGCTATTCCAGGAAAAAATGTATGGGAGAGTTGGACACCACATGATATTTTAATAGGATTAGAAGCAAACTCTATTGTGTTACAAAATGGTCGGGATATAAGAAAAGTGTTGTCCTGGTACATTTTTTATTGAAAAGCCCTCACATTTACATTTTGTCCTGTATGTATTATTTACAGCTGGACTTGGAACATTTTACTCAATTAATTCATCTATTTTAATATTTCAGCATCTTCAGTGTTCAACATTCCTGGATTAAAGTTGCTTCCTGAAATGGACGAACTTTTATTAAAAACGCTGTCTCCTGCAAGACCCGTCCTAGAATACGGACAACTGTTAGAGTATAGTCTTTAATGGTAGCATTGTTATTTTGTGTGCAATTCATAGAAGGAATTTTTCCAATAGGAGTTCTAAATGATTACAATAGGCCAGGCTAGCAAATCTTTTCTGCAAGACAAGAATGAAAGAACTATGTTCTTTCAAGAATGCTTTACAGTTTTCAGGAGGCTTGACCCCTTTACACTGTAGTAAGGCAGATATATAAATTTCAGATGGCCTTTTTGTTTATGGAAAGTGAAATTAGAAGACCTGAAATACTTTGATGAAAAGATTTGGACATATTTTAGATCTTCAAGTCTGGTATAATCGGTATTGTTGGGTTTTAACTTATAAGCCAGTGATGGGCATAGGATTTTGGGCTTTAATCTTAAATTTTATTCTGCAGATTTTTGCAGATATTTTACTTATAGCATTAAGATACTGTAATTAAATTTAAATTTAAAAATACCACTCAAGGATGTACTTAGGTGAAATTAAAAAATCTAGAATTTAAAATTGATTCTAAGTCAGAAGAGCATTAGTTAAGGAACAAAATAAGCTAAAAATATTGATAGGTTATGGACCTCTTTTGGAGATATATTTAATTTTTAAAATGGCGGAAAAGGCTGACTCAGACTTTACCTTATATTTGCATTGGTATTATTTTGGTCATAAATCGGGTCTCAAATCAAAAGAAAAGAAATGTAGAATCTGCTTAAATTTTGTAAATGACCTTTATGAGCTATTGAAGTCTTATATGAATAGAAAATGGGTGTTATGGGGCAAAATATTTTACCCTGTATCATAGGGAAAACCAATGAGTCTGAACATCTGACAAAATTCCTTAACCTGACCTAAGTACATCCTTAACCGACAAATATATACCTCTAAGTTTATACGGTTGTAATTTTCATTTTGTTTGCATTTGGAAAAAGTTTGGTGAAAATTTTGGCAGATATAGATGGGACAAGATCTCCTACAGAACTATCTGCCCTAAAATTTGATGATAAAAAATATTTCTTTAAGAAATATATGAAGACATTTAAGGAGTTAGACCAAAATCCTGAATTGTCCATTGATTTATTCTGAGAAAGAATGTCTTCAATTTATTATAAGTAAATAACATATTGTCAATTTCCTACCTTATTTAAAAATCAAATATAGAATGTTCCACCAAACATAAAATCATATAACATTTTTTGGTCATATTTGTTAAAAATAATTATCATATTGAATATTAGTAATGCACTTTGCCACTGTAACATAAATCAATCCTTACTTTTCCATGTAAATAAAACATAAAATTGTCAAGAGCTACATACACGTTGTCACTTAAATTTACATTTGGAAGATCATTTTCTTTTGTATTTTCAATAATAAACACTGTGCAAAATTTCTGAATTTACAGTACATTTCTTAAAAAGCAATGATTTAAATGTTATTTTCCATGTTCAGTAAAATTATTAGATTTCTACCCTTATGGGTACTTTGGAATAAGTTTGGTATGTTAATTGATTCTTTAAAGGTTGGGTAATTCTATACCAGGACAAATTGGCTATTATGTAGGAGTATTGTGATTTCAGAAATTATTATGCTTTTATAATGCGAATAACGATTGGATGAATATCGCAATAATAAGAACTCAATTCTTGTATCTGATACATACAGATTTTCTAAAATCGCAATAATAAATTTCATTTTGTCCCTTTTTAAAAATCGCAATAATAAATGCATAATAATTTCTGAATTTACAGTAATTTGTTTTGTAACAATAGCTTAATTTAACGTCCGACAAAAATCCATCACATGGTTTGAGCCAAAGTTTTATTTTTTCCTAAAACAGCCTTTTTATTTCCAAGATAAGAAAGAATCCATCAAAATATCTTAATTTCCACCCTTTACCCCTAGCTGGCCCAATGATGTTATGAGAAAATATATCAAACAGTTTCTGTTTTCTGTTTTGATTCTAAAAAATATGATGAAAATGGTTATTCCTCCTTTTATTTAAAACCTTTATGATTTAAAAGTGCAATAGATTTGTAGGTTGATAATTGTTATTCTGAAATGATTTCCTTTTCAAATATATTTTTTGTTTTCTGAGGAAATGTAGTCACAAAGTTTTAAAACGTTCATTTTTTTCTAGTCAGAAGCAAAAATCAGAAAGTGTTATTCTAATGTATGCTCATACTTTTCATTTCATAAGCTACATTGTAAATTTTAAACTTGTATGAAAACCTTTTTTATGAATTAAGTACTTAAATCTATGGTATTTAACTTTGATGAATGAATCCACACAAAGTGTTTAAGACATAAACCTTAGTATGAAAGGAATAAAATGGGAATGTTAGAATTGAAAGTTGAGAGGTTGTATGTTACATGTTCATATTACTTTCAATATATAATAATAAAATACTGTAAATTAAGAAATTAATGCATGCAAATCACTGATTACTAAAAATAAAGGGCCAAGGAGTTTTTCTCATCACTTACGTCCGTCAGTCCGTCAACTTTACAAAAATGTTCTCCTCTGAAACTACTTGGCCAAATTTAACCAAACTTGGCCACAATCATCAGTATCTAGTTTAAAAATGTGTCCGTGACTGCCAACCAACTAAGATGGCTGCCATGGCTAAAAATAGAACATAGGTAAATGTAGATTTTGGCTTATATCTCTGAAACCAAAGCATTTAGAGCAAATCTGACATGGGGTAAAATTGTTTATCAGGTTAAGATCTATCTGCCCTGAAATTTTCAGATGAATCGGACAACCTGTTGTTGGGTTGCTGCCCTGAATTGGTAATTTTAAGGAAATTTTGTGGTTTTGGTTATTATCTTGAATATTATTATAGTTAGAGATAAACTGTAAACAGCAATAATATTCAGCAAAGTAAGATATATAAATAAGTCAACTTGACCAAAATGGTCAGTTGACCCCTTAAGGAGTTATTGCCTTTATAGTCAATTTTAACAATTTTTCAAATGTTTGTAATCTTTTACAAAAATCTTCTTCTGAAACTACTGAGACAAATTTAACCAAACTTGTCCACAATCATCATTAGGGTATCTAGTTTAAAAATGTGTCTGATGACCCTGCCCGCAAACCAAGATGGCTGACATGGAAAATAGTACATAGGGTAAAATGCAGTTTTTGCTCATATCTCTGAAACCAAAGCATTTAGAGCAAATCTGACATGGGTAAAATTGTTTATCAGGTCAAGATCTAATCTGCCCTGAAATTTTCAGATGAATCTGACAACCCATTGTTGGGTTGCTGCCCTGAATTGGTAATTTTAAGAAAATTTTGCAGCTTTTGGTTATTATCTTGAATATTATTATAGATAGAGATAAACTGTAAACAGCAGTAATGTACAGCAAAGTAAGATCTACAAATAAGTCCACATGACCAAAATTGTCAATTGACCCTTAAGGAGTTATTGCCCTTACAGTCAATTTTACAATTTTCAGAATTTTGTAAATTCTTGTAAATTTTACAAAATATTTTTCACTGTAACTACTGGGCCAAGTTCATTATAGATAGAGTTAATTGTAAGCAGCAAGAATGTTCAGTAAAGTAAGATCTACAAACACATCACCATCACCAAACACAATTTTGTCATGAATCCATCTGTGTCCTTTGTTTAATATGCACATAGACCAAGAGTGACACAGGCTCTTTAGAGCTCTAGTTTGTCAATGAGACACTAATTGAACAATGAAAAACGAAAAGACATTTAGGGATGAACCATATCGAGACAGATGTCTTAACAACATGTAAAGCTCCAAACCTACCTCTTAAACCACATTCTCAAAATAACAAAAACCTAAACATATGATAAAGGATTTATAAACACTTGTCAAAATTCATGAGACATGTTTACAAGACTTGTCTGCCTTAGAACAAACAATACAAACACATAGGAAAAACAGTTTTAACTATAATACAATGTAATGTTTAATAAGATTGACTCTACATATAAATATACTAGTACTATAAATTTAGAAATTAATTTAAGCACATATTACTGCAATTTTGAAGAATGGAAAAAATGTGAGATTGTTGCTATTTCAGGAAAATCTGTATACAGAATGGAAGTTCTTCTTTTATATTAATTACCTAGTGGCATTATTCGCATTGATAAAAACCTTGCAATAATTTACATTTAGCTTTAATAAAAGTTTGTTAAATATCTTATTACAATATAATACTGACACATCATTTTTATTTTACAGAAAAGTTTGTTATATATGAGAGAGTGTCTTCATTGTCATTAGCAATTCCAAAACTGTCTTTCATTCCTAATGCTGAAGATCTTGCTAGTCAATTTCTGCAGGTATGATTTTTTATTTCAACATACTGTGTCTTTCTTCATTTTGTCTCACCTTGACAGATTAAAAAGCGGGACTTAGGTATGCTATTTCCTGTTGGGGTGTCAACAATTTGTTTAAATTTCTGATTAAGTCAGTTTAAGGGAACCACTAATGGTAAATCAATGATATTTGGTATGCATGTTGTAAATAAACATTAATTGGCACATCTCATTTCCACAGAGTTTATTTTACCCTGCCCCTTATTAATGGTGTATTGGTGTTGAAACTATGCATAATTTTCATGGTAAGGTATTGCTATTTTGATTTCAGCATTTTTAAATTAAAATTCCATACAGGCGAGACATATCTCTGTGTCAACAGATTGTTCATGGCCTCATTCTGAAGAGCTAGCTAGTCTTTGTCATGTCTGTGGTATTGCTTACTGTCCTTTGCATAGAGGGTTAACCCCAGTGAACCACAAAAGTGCTCAAGTCTGAGGAAAATGTTGGTATGGCAGTCTAAAGAAGACCATTTCAAACAAAATCCAGATTTCTGTTTTTTACTAATTTTGGGGTTCACCTAGACTAGAAGTTATTGTTCCTGAAGTGTATTGAAGTTATTGTTATACCCCACTTGGGGTATACTGTTTTACCTCTGTCTGTCCGCGTCGTCCGTTTTCAAATTTTGTTTAGAAGTTCCAGACCTCTTCAATAGGTTGCCTAGATAGAAAAGGGAAGCCTCAGAATTGCTATTTTCTTTTATTTACTTTAAAAAGAGAGGCTGAAGATACGGACATTCAAACTCATAATTCAATTTTAGCTTTGACAAATGACAAACAACATTACATACATGTAGGATACTAAAGACTGAGATACATGTAGGATACTAAAGACTGAGACACAACATACAAGGATACTAAGACTGATAACCCTAAACACATACATAGATCAGATGACAACAAATAGGATACTAAAGACTGAGCTAAAAACACAACATACATGTAGGATACTAAAGACTGAGACAAACACAACATATGTAGGATACTAAAGACTGAGCAACACAAACCCAACCAAAACACAACATACATGTAGGATACTAAAGACTGAGCAACACAACCCAACCAAACACAACATACATGTAGATACTAAAGACTGAGCAACACAAACCCAACCAAAACACAACATACATGTAGGATACTAAAGACTGAGCAACACAAACAACCAAAACACAACATACATGTAGGATACTAAAGACGAGCAACACAAACCCAACAAAACACAACATACATGTAGGATACTAAAGACTGAGAAACACAACATACATGTAGGATACTAAAGACTGAGACTAAACACAACATATGTAGGATACTAAGACTGAGAACCCAACCAAAATTAGTGGGTTGATCTCAGCTCTCAGTTCTCTGAAATGGGCAGACCCTGTTCCACATGTGGTACCTGTCAGAGTTGGAGGTTAGGTTTAAACTGCACTTAAATCTGATGAAGGTGACAAAGAAAAATTTAAATTGAGGGAACATATATGATTTTGAAATCACTATCAAACAGCTAACCTCTATAAGTATGGAGAACCAACAAAACAAAAACAAAATATTTTATGTAGAGGCCTATATATTACAATTCCAGCATGGTAAGGTTAAGTACAGAAACTTTTTATCACAATATATTACATCATCCTACAGAGCCCTGAAATTTAAAAATATACTTTATTTATTGTGTATTTTGTAGATGTGTCCACAGAAAGGATATCAGCTCAATCAGCAATGAGACACGAATACTTTAATGATCTTCCTCCAAAATACACGAGATTCCTGATGGTAAGTTATTTACATGAGTATGACATCCTCAATAAGGCCACCCTTAAAAATCTTTGTTTGATGTTGCCTACCCATGCCTTGTAGGGTTGGGTAGATAGGTAGGATTTTTTACATGTTTTAGACAATAATTCCACCTTATGTAATAATGCTGTATTTTGATTGGATGAGAGACATGGTATTTTTCACCAATTTCTATGTATTGAGATTTTCTTTTCTGCGGGAATTTGTCATTGGGAATTCATGTGCCAGGTATTTGCTAAATACCATGGCAGATGGAATACCATGTCTAAAAATAACTCAATGCATTATTTTTATTCTAATAGGACAAATTTATGGTAATTTTATATCCTGCAACTCCTATAACTGTTCCAAATGAAAATTTAGGATAAAAACATCATTATTGAATTCAGAGCGAATGGCAAAAAAAAAATCCAGAACCGGTACTTTAAATGACGTCATAGATAAAACAGAAACACATCGTCAATGTCATAAATAAGGAGATATATATGTCAGTGGCTCTATAAAAAAAAAGACAAAATGATTATGGCAATTCAATTTGACTGCAAATAGCACAGCTGCAGTATATACAAAAATATGGTCGAGTAGAAACCGAATATATGATGCCTGATTACAATTAGATTTCTGAGGTCAAGATGGACACAAAGAACATTTGGTGGAATTAAACAATTATATCATGCTTACAAGGGTATTTGCCAAAATACGGTTTCTAGGTAAACAATTTCCCTCGCCAACGGCTTTGAAATTTGCACCTCTCAGCTGGTATTTTGGCAAATACCCCTGTAAGCATGATATATTTGTATAAAAACAACATTTGAGCAAGAAAAATTTAAAAATTTGAAATGATTTGTGTCACAAACTTTTTCGAGTGGGCAGCTTTTATGTGGGTAGGTAGGCAACATCAAACAATTTAAATTTTATTTTTGCCTAACAGAAAGAAAATCAATATAAAAATCAGTATACTGAAAATTCACTTATTTTCAGGTACCAATTTGTTTGGATTAAGTAATTTTAGTTTGGTGGTTTTACCAAAGTTCATATATAAAAATAAGGAGATGTTGTATGATTGCCAATGAGACAACTATCCACCCAAGTTCAAATGAAGTGGATGTAAGCAATTATAGGAGGCAACTGAAAGCCTTCAACAATGAGAAAACCCATACCATATAGTCAGCTATAAAAGGCCCTGACATGAAAATATGAAACAATTCAATTGAAAACTAATGGCCTAATTTATAACAAAACAAATATGACAGAAATGAACCAACGACAATGCCTATTGAAAATTTGTACTTGTTGAATATTTAGATTTGTGGTTTACCTGTATGCAGAAAATCCATGAAAATTGGTCTCCCGAATAATAATGAATCCACAGTATTAGCTATAGTTAATCCAAATTGTTAACCTTTTTTTACGTGCATTACAAAAAAAAAAGTAACATCTCAAAACAGACATTTCATTCACCGTCCTCAATTAAAAGATACAGCAATTAGAATCAAATAGAGATATTGTGTTAACACTTCAATTATACAAGAATTATATTCATAGGTCATTGGTCTTATTTTGAAGATCAATATTTTTGATAATTTTCGACATCGAACTAAGTATTTTTAATTTACCCAATCTTTATGCTAAAATATCGTATTTCTCAATAGTGAAAAGTAGGGTGAATTAAAAATTTAATAATCCAAATACTCGCGGCTGATTTTGGTCTTATTTTGAAGATCAATATAATGCCATTTGATTAAGGTCTGTCGAGTGCTAAAGTGGTGCAGAATTTTGAAAAGTGTGGACAATGCTCTGTTCTGATAATTCTGATAACGTAAGCATTGCCTAAAGGCCTTCACCACAGGAAGTAAAATGGTGTTGTTAGATCCATTTAAGACAAACTGTTTTGTCTGGCCTTTGACGAAGGTTGCGGAAGACATAGGTGTTGCTTTTCGGTAGCGCCGTTGGGGGCGCAATAATTGTTAAGTTAAGAACTAATTATCATGGATATTGTTGGTAATGGTAATCTTTTAAACCCCTTTTGGCCCAATTAAGGTTTTGAGAACTATATCTAATTTGCAAGAAATGTTTGGAAAAGTATAATAACAAACATACCGAACTCAAGAGAAATTCAAACAGAAAGTCCTTTATAAAATGGCAAAATCAAAAGCTCAAACACATCTAATGAATGGAAAACAGCTGTGATATTCCTGACTTGATACAGGCATTTTTATGTAGAAAATGGTGGATTAAACCTGGTTTTATAGCTAGCTAAACCTCTCACTTGTATGACAGTCTAGAATTATGTTATATAGACAACAAATGTGAGCAAAACAAACAGACATAATAGGTAAAAACGTCAAAATTGGGGTACAGCAGTCAACATTGTAATATAATCTTAATCACTAAAAAACAAATAACTTTAATGCATATAAAGTCAGGAGCCTGTAATTCAGTGGTTGTTGTTTGTTGCTGTATATCATTAGTTTTCTAGTTTGAATTGTTTAACATTTGTCATTTCGGGACCTTTATAGCTTACTATGAGGTATGGCATTGTTTAACCCTTACAGTGACCTAAAATTGTTAACTTCTACATCATTTGGTCTCTGGAGAGTTGTCTCATTGGCAAATCATACCAAATCTTATTTTTGTAGTATTGCTTTGACAAATTAAAGAACGTGTATTTTTAACTTTTCAATTTGCAAAGGTCTTATGCCCCTACTCCTTTAAGAGTTATAGAAAATGCTCAATAGGCTTGGATGTAGATGTTTTGTCATTTAAAGGATTTGGTGTTGACCAAGGATCCTGACATTTTTCACACAATTTCTGTCATTTTGATGACTTAAATGTTGGAGCCCCCATATAAGTATCTATGAACATACAATATATCCTCAATCTACATAAATTGGTACCCATAAGAAAAAAAATACACAGAAAAGGCAGTTCTTTGATAAATTATGATTTTGAAGTGGAGTCTATTGTAAATTTTGTAATTAATTATGGTGTATTTTCTAATTTTCTTGTTTTCTTTTGGTAAAGGTAAAAGAATAAATATGAATTTGTAAGATTTGTTCCAAATAATTAGAATTGGAGTGATACCTAATATTTTATTAGATGTTCTTAAAGGCATTAGCTACGTAGATATAAAAAAATATGATTTCTTTTGTTAAATCATTAATGAAAGTGAAATAGTGAAATAATGATTCACTTTTAACAGCAAGTTTGGTTCAGTTTTGTCAAATTATGCAAAGAAACATCACTAATGAATTATTCACTTGCAAGTGAATAATTGACCATTGAATCTATTCATGTGAACTTTAATTGATCCTATAGCTAGAGATGGGTTACGCATGAACTAGGTGTATTCAGTTATTAAATGGAAAAGAATGTAAACCATATGTTTGACTTTCAATCTAGAAAACTATTCTTATACAGGTAAACAAGATTATTAACATTTTATGCCCCTCCGTAGCCGAGGGAGCATTAAGTTTTACCCTTGTCCGTCTGTACGTCCCACAAATTGGTTTCGTTTATACGCCTGTTTACGGACGATTATGGTATACGATATCGTTGTCCGTCTGTCCATCCATCTGTCTGTCCATCCGCCTGTCGTCAACATATCGGACAATAACTCAAAACGCTTGAACCAATTCGCATGAAACTTTGGTGAATTGTTTATATCTATTGATGTGAGCTCCTTCGCTTTTTATAAATTTAAGATTTTAAGTTTCCAAGTTTTGGGGTTTTTAATTTTCGTTAAAAAGGGTATTTTCCAGTTTTCGTACAATAACTCAAAAACACTTTCAATTTGCAAGAAACTTTGGTGAATCGTTATATTTATTGCCATGAGTTCCTTTCAATTTTTATAAATTTTAGATTTTACTTATCAGAGTTATGAGATTGTATTCATAAAAACAGGGTATTTTTCAGTTTTCGGTCAATGCTTTGAGTAGTTATCATGAAACTTTGTTTGACAGGTTTATATCTATTAAGATAACCTCCTTTAGTTTTTCATGAATTTCTGATATGACATTGAGAAGTTATTGAACTATATTCTTTGAAAAGCGATAGGCGATTATGCGCTGATGGCGAGCTGTTTATTTAACTTTAGTTTGCCTCAACCAAATGTTATAAAACTTATACACAATGCTTATTACCACAAAACACAGATCAAGTTGGCATTTTGGTGGTGTCACTTTACTGTTCTAGAGTTATGCCTTTACAAATGGAAAATTGCTGAATTTTTCGCCTTCCTTCTAACTTAAGTTTGTTTGACCAATTGTTATGAAACTTATACACAATAAAATTGAGAATGGAAATGGGGAATATGTCAAAGAGACAACAATCCTACCAAAGAGCAGACAACAGCCGAAGGCCACCAATGGGTCTCCAACGCAGCAAGAAAATCCGCACTGGAGGTGGTCCTCAGCTGGCCCCTAAATAAAATTGTGTACTAGTTCAGTGAAAATGGATGTCACACTAAACTCCAAAACATATATGAACTAAAATTAAAAACATACAAGACTAACAAAGGCCAGACAGAGGCTCCTGACTTGGGACAGGCGCAAAAATGCGGCGGGGTTAAACATGTTTTGTGAGATCTCAACCCTTCCCCTATACCTCTAGCCAATGTAGAATAAAGAAACACATAGCAATATGCACAGTAAAACTCAGTTTAAAAGAAATGCTTATTACCACAAAATTCAGATCAAATACGAATTTGGGTAGCGTCACTTTTACCTTTTTAGAGTTATGTCCCTTTGAAAATGGAAAAATTGCTGAATTTTTATCCCCCCGCCGTAGTGGAGGGGCATTATGTTACCCTTGTCCATCCGTCGTCCCAAAATTGGTTTCGCTCTCTAACTTGAGTTTGCCTCAACCGAATGTTATGATGCTTATTACACAAAACACAGATCAAGTTTGAATGCTACTTTAACCGTTCTAAAGTTATGCCTCTTATAAATGGAAAATTGCAAAATTTTTGTTTGGCTCTAACTAAAGTTTGCCTCAACCAAATGTCATGAAACTTATGCACAATGCTTATTACCACAAAATACAGATCAAGTTTGAATTTGGTAGCCACTGTAACCATTCTAGAGTTATGCCTTTATAAATGGAAAATTGCAAAATTTTAGTTTCACTCTAATTTAAGTTTGCCTCAACCAAATGTTATGAAACTTATACACAATGCTTATTACCACAAAACACAGATCAAGTTTGAATTTTGGTAGCGTCACTTAAACAGTTCCAGAGTTATGCCCTTTATAATGGAAAATTCAATTAGTTTCCGTCTAAAAGTTTTTCAGCCAAATGAAACTTATACACAATGCTTATCATCACAAAATACAGATAATTTTGGTTCTCAAACGTTCTAGAGTAATGCTCTTTATAAATGGAAAATTGCAAAATTTTAGTTTCATTCTCTAACTTAAGTTTCCTCAGCCAAATGTTATGAAACTTATACACAATGCTTATTACCACAAAACACAGATCAAGTTTGAATTTGGTAGCGTCACTTAAACAGTTCCAGAGTTATGCCCTTTATAATGGAAAATTGCTAAATTTTTAGTTTCCGCTCTAACTTAAGTTTTCCTCAGCCAAATGTTATGAAACTTATACACAATGCTTATCATCACAAAATACAGATCGAGGGTGAATTTTGGTGGCGTCACTCAAACCGTTCTAGAGTAATGCCTCTTTATAAATGGAAAATTGCAAAATTTTAGTTTCCATTCTCTAACTTAAGTTTGCCTCAACCAAATGTTATGAGACTTACACACAATGCTTATTTCCACAAATCTCAGATCAAGTTCAAAATTGGGTAGCGTCACTTTTACCGTTCTTCAGTTATGTCCCTTTATAACTATATGATATGCAAGTGGGGCATCATCTGTGTCCACATGTGGACACAATCCACATTTTTGTTTCTGTTTTCTAATTTCACTTTGCCTCAACCAAATGTTATGAATCTTATATACAATGCTTATTACCACAAAACACAGATCAAGTTTGAATTTTGGTGGTGTCACTTTTACTGTTCAAGAGTTGCGCCTCTTTACAAATGGATAAATTGATATGTGCTCTTCTGTATTTTTAAGTTATGGTGTATTTATTCTTGAGATAACTTCTCTTATGTGTGCCACATCATTCTCTCAATTTTAGGACAGTTTATTTACTAAAATTTCAATAAGACGACACCACCTATTCTTGGCCCTCATTCCTATCCACGTTAAGTTTTCACTTCAAAACATTTTATGGAAGCGGATCAATATACCTGTATTTATACATCAGACCGTACTGCACTGGTTACCAAAATTTTGGAAACACCAAACCAGGCACTTCATATCTGAGAAACAGGCTATGTATGCCCTCAATTTTAGAATTCAATCATACATTTTTGTATTATTCAAAATTATCAGTAAATTGTGTGTTCTGCAAGGATCACCAGTCCTTCACCTTTCATCTGATACTTTAATTACTAAATTATATGCTACATAGTAAGATTTACACCTGTGTGTAGGAATTATTTTGTTTTAAATATGTTCTACTTTCCAGTATGTTTTTTGACCGCGGTGGTGTTACACCTTTCAAAGTCTATCCTAATTATTTTTGTAAAGAATTCCGTTAAAGCTGGTGCTAGGGGCCTCTTAAACTTGCAGTGAGGGAGAGTTTTGACTCAGTGTTGAGGCCTCACTTTGACTTTGAGATGAAGGAACAGCAAAAGTGCTGTTCCTTTGCTTTTGTATGTTTTTTTGTTGTGCATTTACTGATTTTGTGTCATGGATGGATACCCCATATCCTTTGATAACTAGATTTTCAAGTAAAATCGGTTATTGATTATGGGATGTATATGGCGGAGGCATGGCTGCCAAACAGTGTCCATTCATTTACATAAAATGCTTGGAAGAAATTTTTCAAATTTAGATATGTTGTTTCCTGTGACTAAATGAAGGTCAAGTTCAATTTTCATGATTTTTGCTTTTCTTGTTGTTCAGTTATAGCCCTTTCCCAAGAATTCAATTTTGATGAATTACTCCATTTCTGTACAAAGGAAATAACTCATTTTTAAAAGATTTTTAAAAGACATTGTATTAATGATAAATGACATTTTGGATTTTTTTCTTTTCTTTGGTAAATTGTTTGAAGAATTTTGTGGTAGGTTTGTTATTCTGTATAAACCAATTTTCTGAATGCTATATATATATTTTTTTTTTATGAAGTGAACTCCTTTAATTAGCTAATAATCTATTTTTATTAAAGGATATATTTCATTACATTACATGTAGATGGACACATTCTCCATTTATTCTATACTATAGTATGAAATCAAACAGACCTAGAAAAATCAAATTGCACAAGTTTGCAATCTATTTATATCTATGTTTATGTTTAGTTCGGTTATATGACCATTGGCAGTCTTGAGGTCACCTCAATAGTTAATTAGATGGCATCTAGACTGAAATACACACGAAATGCTGATATATACTATAGAGTCTATGCATCGTAAATTGTTTATTTTAGACTTTTATAATTTGGATATGCATTTTAGTATGTTTTAAGTCGAATACAAGAATTTGAGTCAAATCGGTGAACATGAATTTGACAGCTAATGCCCTTTAATTAGGTAATGGAAATAATGAAATTTTGTTGAAATTTTAATATAAATAATGAAAGTGTCTTCATACAAGCGATGCAGTAATTTCTGAAAAACCTGTTCATGTGCCTTTCTTAGGTCAGGAAGCTATTGATGCAGTAGTTATATCAAAGTGTTTTGTCATTTGGAGGATTTGGTGTTGACATCAGATCTATGAAAGTATCTGTAAAATTAATTACACCCCATTGTAGGAGTCTGCTATATTGCATTCACCTTGTCTGTCTATCCGTTATACCGTAGTCCAACAAATATTTTCATCATATTTTCTCAGGTACTACTGGAAAGAATGACCATATTTAGTCAGCATTTTAGAAGTGAAAAGTTGTAAAGTGTGAACGCTTTTCAGATCTGTAAGACTTACTTTCTGTTTTCTGATACTTTGAACTTTGAACTTTGGGAGTATGCTTAACAAGACAGCATGTGCCATCTTGTTCACAATATTTCTAGACTTGATACAATTTCAAACTTGAAATTTTAATGACACTTGTCAATTATTGAAGAAGTCTTTCTTCAGACTGGTTATTGTTTGGTAGCACATTAAAAAATCTCTGTCAGCTAGAATATCTGGTAGAGAGCAGGGTATACAGTCGACTCTCATTATCTCAAAAGTCAGTCAGATCAGAGAAATTTTTCAGGATACCCCAAGTCCGTCTCCAACAAATATTGGAAGTTTGACAAACCCAGGATACAACTCTTGCTAAGCTTGGTAGGCCTAAAATAAATCCAGATGAAAATGGGTAGGGATAGATATTCTGGTATAAGATCGATGTTCCTGTATTTAATGGTCTTTTATTATTACATTAAAATTCTTCTGTTTTGTTATTTCTTTGTACAGGAACAAGATTTCCTGTGTTTTTATACGATCATAAAAAATTTTGCTTATACGACCATAAAAATTTTTCATAACAATAACTGTGTAAGTGTATGGATCTTTCTGAAATTGTACCAAGGTTCCATATCACAAAGGAAAGCTGGAATTGAGTTTGGGGTAATTGCCCAAACGTTTAGGAATAAGGGGCCAAAATAAGCATTTTTCTGGTTTCAGACAATAACTTGTGTTCAAGTGTATGGATCTCTGAAATTGTACTGCAAGGTACCATACCACAAAGGGAAGGCTGGGATTGATTTTGTAATTGCCTCAAAATTTTAGGAATTAGGGCCAAAAAGGGCAAAACAAGCATTTTTCTAGTTTCAGGACAATAACTTGAGTGTAAGTGTATGGATCTTTATGAAATTGTACTACAAGGTTCCATATCACAAAGGGAAAGCTGGGTTTGAGTTTGGGGGTAATTGCCCTAAACGTTTAGGAATTTGGGCCCAAAAAGGGGCCAAAAAACAAGCATTTTTCTAGTTTCCAGACAAGTGTACGGATCTCTCTGAAATTGTACTGTAAGGTACCATACCACAAAGGGAAGGTTGGGATTGAGTTTGAGGGTGAGGAATCATAAGGGGTTCAAAAATTTGAGGGAGGATTTTTTTCATTTTTTTCTTCAAAATTTTCCATTTTAAATTGGTTATTTCTGATTTATATAAAAGCAAATAATAATGATATGGTTTGAATAGGTAAATTAAAATTTTAAGTTCTTAGACCACATTCATTCTGTGTCAGAAACCTATGCTGTGTCAAATATTTAATCACAATCCAAATTTAGTGCTGTATCAAGCTTGAATGTGTCCATACTTGTCCCAACTGTTCAGGGTTCGACCTATGCGGTCGATTGCTGCACCCAGCGGAGCATTTTATTTTAGTCAAGTGAAAATTTGTAATCGATCTTACTGGAAGTTGACAAAACATCCATTCTCATATACAACAGATTTGAGATAATTTAGATTTCTTTTCATTTCTTTTATTTCAATTTTCACATGTAAAATACAAAAGCGCTGATTGAGAAGTTTTGATCACTTAATCCTCACTTTATGCACAATCAAGCTCATTTATGTATGATTACGGTTCATTGATTTTCAAACATTTTAACTAATTTTTCATATAAATCTATAACAATGTATCCTTAATTATTTATTCTGATGATCAAAGGAAATCTTCAGTAAACACATTTGGGAAATGAATGTCATAAATCAGTACAGTGGGCAATGACTGGAAATTTAAATACAGGTGTATTGTCAGATTAACGGGACGGTATATTTAGTTCATTCAACCCAAATGTTGACTCATCAGGTTTAGAGATACATATATTCATATGGAACAAAGTTCTGGACCACAGGAAAATTTGAACTCATTTGAAATTTCAAGTCAACCGAGTTCGACACAATGATAGTTATCAGGGCTATTCCAGGAAAAAATGTATGGGAGAGTTGGACACCACATGATATTTTAATAGGATTAGAAGCAAACTCTATTGTGTTACAAAATGGTCGGGATATAAGAAAAGTGTTGTCCTGGTACATTTTTTATTGAAAAGCCCTCACATTTACATTTTGTCCTGTATGTATTATTTACAGCTGGACTTGGAACATTTTACTCAATTAATTCATCTATTTTAATATTTCAGCATCTTCAGTGTTCAACATTCCTGGATTAAAGTTGCTTCCTGAAATGGACGAACTTTTATTAAAAACGCTGTCTCCTGCAAGACCCGTCCTAGAATACGGACAACTGTTAGAGTATAGTCTTTAATGGTAGCATTGTTATTTTGTGTGCAATTCATAGAAGGAATTTTTCCAATAGGAGTTCTAAATGATTACAATAGGCCAGGCTAGCAAATCTTTTCTGCAAGACAAGAATGAAAGAACTATGTTCTTTCAAGAATGCTTTACAGTTTTCAGGAGGCTTGACCCCTTTACACTGTAGTAAGGCAGATATATAAATTTCAGATGGCCTTTTTGTTTATGGAAAGTGAAATTAGAAGACCTGAAATACTTTGATGAAAAGATTTGGACATATTTTAGATCTTCAAGTCTGGTATAATCGGTATTGTTGGGTTTTAACTTATAAGCCAGTGATGGGCATAGGATTTTGGGCTTTAATCTTAAATTTTATTCTGCAGATTTTTGCAGATATTTTACTTATAGCATTAAGATACTGTAATTAAATTTAAATTTAAAAATACCACTCAAGGATGTACTTAGGTGAAATTAAAAAATCTAGAATTTAAAATTGATTCTAAGTCAGAAGAGCATTAGTTAAGGAACAAAATAAGCTAAAAATATTGATAGGTTATGGACCTCTTTTGGAGATATATTTAATTTTTAAAATGGCGGAAAAGGCTGACTCAGACTTTACCTTATATTTGCATTGGTATTATTTTGGTCATAAATCGGGTCTCAAATCAAAAGAAAAGAAATGTAGAATCTGCTTAAATTTTGTAAATGACCTTTATGAGCTATTGAAGTCTTATATGAATAGAAAATGGGTGTTATGGGGCAAAATATTTTACCCTGTATCATAGGGAAAACCAATGAGTCTGAACATCTGACAAAATTCCTTAACCTGACCTAAGTACATCCTTAACCGACAAATATATACCTCTAAGTTTATACGGTTGTAATTTTCATTTTGTTTGCATTTGGAAAAAGTTTGGTGAAAATTTTGGCAGATATAGATGGGACAAGATCTCCTACAGAACTATCTGCCCTAAAATTTGATGATAAAAAATATTTCTTTAAGAAATATATGAAGACATTTAAGGAGTTAGACCAAAATCCTGAATTGTCCATTGATTTATTCTGAGAAAGAATGTCTTCAATTTATTATAAGTAAATAACATATTGTCAATTTCCTACCTTATTTAAAAATCAAATATAGAATGTTCCACCAAACATAAAATCATATAACATTTTTTGGTCATATTTGTTAAAAATAATTATCATATTGAATATTAGTAATGCACTTTGCCACTGTAACATAAATCAATCCTTACTTTTCCATGTAAATAAAACATAAAATTGTCAAGAGCTACATACACGTTGTCACTTAAATTTACATTTGGAAGATCATTTTCTTTTGTATTTTCAATAATAAACACTGTGCAAAATTTCTGAATTTACAGTACATTTCTTAAAAAGCAATGATTTAAATGTTATTTTCCATGTTCAGTAAAATTATTAGATTTCTACCCTTATGGGTACTTTGGAATAAGTTTGGTATGTTAATTGATTCTTTAAAGGTTGGGTAATTCTATACCAGGACAAATTGGCTATTATGTAGGAGTATTGTGATTTCAGAAATTATTATGCTTTTATAATGCGAATAACGATTGGATGAATATCGCAATAATAAGAACTCAATTCTTGTATCTGATACATACAGATTTTCTAAAATCGCAATAATAAATTTCATTTTGTCCCTTTTTAAAAATCGCAATAATAAATGCATAATAATTTCTGAATTTACAGTAATTTGTTTTGTAACAATAGCTTAATTTAACGTCCGACAAAAATCCATCACATGGTTTGAGCCAAAGTTTTATTTTTTTCCTAAAAACAGCCTTTTTATTTCCAAGATAAGAAAGAATCCATCAAAATATCTTAATTTCCACCCTTTACCCCTAGCTGGCCCAATGATGTTATGAGAAAATATATCAAACAGTTTCTGTTTTCTGTTTTGATTCTAAAAATATGATGAAAATGGTTATTCCTCCTTTTATTTAAAACCTTTATGATTTAAAAGTGCAATAGATTTGTAGGTTGATAATTGTTATTCTGAAATGATTTCCTTTTCAAATATATTTTTTGTTTTCTGAGGAAATGTAGTCACAAAGTTTTAAAACGTTCATTTTTTTCTAGTCAGAAGCAAAAATCAGAAAGTGTTATTCTAATGTATGCTCATACTTTTCATTTCATAAGCTACATTGTAAATTTTAAACTTGTATGAAAACCTTTTTTATGAATTAAGTACTTAAATCTATGGTATTTAACTTTGATGAATGAATCACGATTGACGAACGCACAATACACGGTTAAGAATGAATGATTGAAGAACGCACGATACACGCACGATACACGCACCATACACGATTATGAATACACGATGAACGCACGTTACACGGAAAATACACGGAACGATGAATGATGAGCGCACGATTGGTACACGCACGATACACGCACGCAACACGCACGATACACGATGAACGCACGGAATAATGGTCAGTTTGAATTTTAGAAGGTTTGTAAGTGTCCTCCACTAGACTACAGTAATGAAACGGAAAAGTCAATTTTAAGCGTCCCGAACGCCTTATTTCAAAATTTTCTTTCAAAAACCCAAAACAGTTTTGAAAATAAAAACGGACAATATGACTGTGTACTAAAAATAAAACAAAAACGGAGAGGTAAACAGTCTGATTTTAAATGAAAAAAAGGGAGTATTTAATGTTCAAAACTTGAACATCATTAAAAAGTTTAGTAGTATTGATTAGTACTGATATACTTGCGAAATAAGATAAAATTGATTTGATCGAATGCAATTCCACTCGAAAAAAGCATTCTACACTCGCAAAAATGGACTAATTCGCTCGAACAAATACAATTTAAGCTGCGGACACAATTCTTATTACCATGATACAGAGTAACATAAAACGAATAGGAAACATATACTGGTGAGACCTTCATGATAAGAACAGGATTGCAGAGCAACCCATTTAGTTTAATCATCTTTTTCTGACTTTGTTTGATTTCCCAATTATTATAACTTCTAAAATCCGACCTAATATCCATAGATGTCCCATGCTTAAGAAAGATATGGTTCTGTTATGAATAGCAGTTCACCCTTTCTTATTTGCACATACCTAATTACACAAAATAAATTTGCCAATTCTTATCACAAATTTCATATTTACGAATTCTGGTACAGTAAAGAAACTTCATGTACATTGTAACTTGATATTTTTATGCATACTTCATGCCAATAATATACAAGTGTGTGTCCATGGTGCCTATTCATTGCAAATATCATATAACAGAAAAGAAAGGATATACTAGTAGTGTATCCATCCATGACACAAAATCAGTGTATACACAGCAAAAATCTATAAAAGCAAAAGAAAAGCGTTGTTTTCCATCTCAAAGTCATAGTGAGGCCTTAAACTCGGAGCAAAACCTCGCACCTCACTCCAAGTTTGAAGCGACCCCTAGATCAAGTTTGGGCGGAATTCTTTGCAAACTGACGATCACGCCGCAACTGTGAACAGAAGAACAAAGCCATATCGATATCAAGTGATAATAATAAATTAATCTGACAAAGAAACCAAACATTTACTGTCATAATTTAGACAGAGACTAAGTTTACCTCAGAAAAACTTAGCTATTTTTATTAGTTCCCATTTAGTCATATACATGTAGCTCTTAACACCTCTACATTTTGGCTTCCTATTGTTAAGGTACTGTCTGCGTTTCTGATGAAATATATTTCAGAAAAGCGCATTGGACGCACGAAATTTGTGAAGTCTTATTTTATTTAGAAAACCCCTATATATTATTGTCTTTATTGGGACGTATGCATAAACAGTGTATGCACAAGTAACAAACATCATTTTCATCGTATCTTTGGAAAGGAACGCACCATATTTACCCGATTCTAGACTTTTCAGGTACCATATCATGTTTATTTTTGGGAACATGGTGTAATAAAGACGTTATCCTAAAGACACGTAGATGATTGGGATGTGGAATGGGAGGGTCTTCATCGATATGATGTCAACTATGATGTTGGGGAGTTTCGTCCAGGTTGATCAAAAATATAGAAGCTAAGTTAAATATTCAATTGCAAAAGGATCAGTAAGATGTCAACTATAATGTTTGGGAGTTTCGACCAGGTTGATCAAAAATATAGAAGCTAAGTTAAATATTCAATTGCAAAAAGGATCAGTAAGATAAATCTACAATGAAAATTATAGAAAAATCTGTTGACCTGTTTTGGAACTAATGCCTTTCAAATATACATGTTTACTAATTGTTCACATAATTTTTGCTGTTATTTTGAAAACTATAGAAGCTAGTTTAAAAGTGTAAAATACAAAAGTGATAATCATGACAAAATCTATTTACTAAGAAAATTTGACAACCTTTTTAAATTATTGTCATCGAAATGCTGATTTTTACTGTTTTTGCAGTTTTGGCTGTAAAAAAAAAAAAAAAAAAAAAACAGGTTTAAGACGTAAAATTAAAAAATGATTAGCAACAAAAATAGTATCGATCATAGTATGTGTATGTAAAAGTTCAGATTAGCAAACAGGCGAGTTTTTACGATGTGAGCGATACAGACACACTAATGTCTCTTGTTTCTCAT
>JAASAO010001121.1:0-48256 GCA_017311375.1 Mytilus coruscus
AAAGGCATTTTGATTACAAAATGTAAACATTTTAAAAGGAAAACCCCAAATCGGGAATGAAGCTAATAGTATTAAACGAAAACTGTATTGCAGTTAGCAAGGCAAACCACTGTATAACAGGCACGTGGCTTAGGACACGCGTAAAATATGATATGACGTGTCGAAACTCACGTGTCTCTAAGTACATTGAAAAAGGTAAGAATATATATTGTTCAAATGAGTTTGCATATCGGTATCTATTTACAACTGTAACCGGTCGTATTGGGAGTATCTCTTTGTTGTTAGGAACCTTGTAAAATGCAATGGAGTTGCCAAACAGTTTGTAAATACAGCTTAATTACTGTCTCGCACGCGAATATATGGAACATCAAAGTCTTCACTCTGTTGTTTTATTTAAAAATTAGAGTCTAATTCGCAATTTAGTTAGAAATGTTTAGACAAATAGCTGTCTGTCTACATATTTGCGTATCATATGCATTCTTTTCATATTAAACTATAATTGTTTTAAAGGGAAACAAATTGTTTGAGATATTTACATGTATATTATGTTCGTTATTTTGATTTGCGACCTTATATAATTCACGAATAAGTATTCGTTGTCGAACAAGTCTTACATCATTTGTATCAAACATGTACAGAACTAAACGGATGATAGGTGCTTTTTTAACCTATGAAATAAATGATACAGCTTGTCTTTGTCCTACCTCACTGAGCAACATGTTTTCACAGTCTAAGATATTAGATGACGTCATAGTCGTACGCGTCTGATCTGTAATTTAACAGATTGCGTCCTATTCTCAATATTGTGACATTTTGACGGAGTGTGGATTCGCAAGACGGGTGATGTATGCATAGCAGGAGACGCTTATCTTTTGACGCATTCCATCAGTTAAAAACCCCAACATTTTACCATATGTAGTATAAAACGTCAAAGGTAAAAAAATAACAACAAAAACATTTAGCAGATGTAGTATATTTGTATGTATGTCTCCCGCAAAAAAAAGGTTTTCCTTGCTTTTCTTTTATTCTACCCAATTTATAATAAGCGAATAACTGTGGTTTCGAGGACAACGGTAGAATTCGGCCCGATAGATTAGACTAAAAATAATTTACATTTACATCTAGCGCCAGACATTATTTCAATGTGGTGTGAACTCTTTCCCAGAGGCGGTGTACGAAATCATTTGAAATTCATAAGATCCTCCAAATTGTAACTTCCATCAAAATTATACTAATAACTAATAGATCTGACAACCTATAAATGTTTGTATAAATCGTTTAATATACATGTATATGCATAAATGAAGCAACACGTGTCAACAGCACAGCTCTGTACCTATACATATAAATACTGATCAACAATATACAAGTTGTCAAACAAGGAAAAATGATTCTTGTACTAACGTTAGGCGTGTTTGTTTTAACTGCTACATCAATAGTTCAAGGTAAGCCTTCTTGAGATTTTACGTAGCTACAAAAACAATGTAACTTAGGAAGGGATACATCTTTCTGTGTAAAAAGCAGATTCTTTTCTATCAGTGAAACTTAACATCACCGAAATGCTTGCGATTTTAAATTGCTAGCATGTTTATAATATCTATATAAAAATAAGAAGATGTTGTATGAATACTAATAAGACAACTAGCCATAAAAGGCCAAATTACGTTGGTTTAAGCACCTATAGGTCATCGTCTGGCCTTCAACAAAGTGCAAAACTCATACCGCATAGCAAGCTATAAAAGGTCCCGACATGACAAAATGTAAAATAATTCAAACAAGAGACCAATGGTCTGAATCATTTGCAAAACAATAACGAAAATCAGATATGATGTATAGCAACAAACAGTCCTTTAAGTCCTTACTTGGCATTCGACAGTAACATGTGCAAGGCAACTAAGTAAACAAAGTTAAGGGGTACTGTATGATATAAATCAAAAGTTAAATTTCAGCTTGCTTATTAATGCTTTAACTCCTAAAATGGCTGTATATGAAACTTTTGAGGGGTAAATACAGGTTTAATAAAAAGGATGATTGACGGGATACTTTGTTTTGTAACAAAAGATGGACGGTAAAATATGGTAAATGCATCTTCACCGCCTCTAAATATATACTGTAATTGTCCTTAATTCCTCAGACCTTTCCACTCCATATTCCGGATTTGCTGGTTTAAAAGTAAGTAATGGTTACCTAACCACTGATCACCTCTTTTTCACTTTTCTCTTTGCATGTTCTATTTTTTAAGCGGATTTTTTCCCGATATATATTCTAACAAAACAAATGAAACAGGGTTAAAAGCAACTTGAATTCGAATGATATAGAGTAAAATGATATTCAAAAGATTTTTCGTTATGTTTATCCAACAATTCAAATGTAATTTAGCGTCGGTAAAGTTGAAAGAAGTTATTTTCAAACTTGGTAAGCCATTTAATACGGAATATCTGTGTCACGTCACAGACATGTTAAAAGTTTGCAATTCTTCCATCCTTTCCTTCTCTATACCAATAATTCATGATGATTTTTAATATCTGACGTTCTTTTATTTAAAAATTATTTCTCATTCAAGACAGTTTTAATCTATCTGTTTTTTTTAAGACACAAAACTGTCTAAAATAAATAAATTAAAAGTCTTTAAGCTAGTATATGCAATAAACTTTATATTTTTGTTATAGTTTGTTCTTATGTTGTGTTGTTACACCACTGTCCCAGGTAAGGAGGAGGGTTGAGCGCTCACAAACATGTTTAACCCCGCCACATTCTTTATGTGCCTGTCCCGTCAGGAGCCTGTAGTTCAGTTGTTGTCGTTGGTTGACGTCTGTCGTATATTGTTTTGTAATAAATTAGGCCGTTACTTTTCTCAATTGAATTAATTCATATTTTTCATGTCGGTTTTTTTATAGCCGACTATACGGTATGAGTTTTTCTCATCGGTAAAGGCCGTACGGTTGCCTATAATTGCTTTCATCCACTTTATTTGAACTTTGGTGGATAGTTGTCTCGTTGGCAATCATACCACATCTCCTTGTTTTTATTTTGTTAAAATAATCACTTTGAAAATATCTGTTGATACTTAACCCCACAGGACGATTTTTTTCACGATTATTTAGTACAGTCTCGTTTCTAATTTTTTGCGCGAACGAATTTGTATTTATATATTGTGTCCGTGCTATACAGTAAAAGTGGTAAACCTTTCCATAATCTCTAGAAAACATGTTTTAAAGAGAGACACTTTTTAATTCGCAGCCACGAACAAATGAAAACGACAATACCACACATATGTAAAGGTATCAACACCTAAACAATTGTTCAACGATACAGATAAAATATATAGACAAAATAAAATGGAATCGTATTGACAAAAATTTCGGCACGTCAAAGAACCGTCTTCAGTGTCAAGCGCTTTTTAATGCCGTTTGTTCTGCCGAAATAAATTAATTTCATTTTGCTCGTATATCTTATCTGTTATCAATATTGTTGCACAAACTATAAATAATTATAATTATATATGTTGGACCCAGATCGACGTCCGGTCTGTAATCTGCGTTTATTCCTCAAAACGACGTCCAATCTGACGACATCATAAAGTGAGATTCTATGCTCCTGTAATCGAAGTCTATTCTTAGTTCCAAATCGACGTCCAATTCTTGGCTGGGACCTTCCGACTTTGAAAAAAAAATCATTTGTATCAAAACAAATAAAACGTTATTTAATAAAATTTATAAAAAGATAGGTTTCATCATTTTATCATCGAGTTAAAAAAGTCCATTTCAAAATGATGTATTTCATCTGGTCCTTTACTCTGAGAATCACTGAAGAGACTTTAATTATCGAAATGGGCATCTGGTGCTGTAAAATTGGTACAGTAAATATTACAACTATGAATATAATAAGTCTACGTATTGTTGCTACAGTCTGGGGATTTTTCTTTTTTGCTAACAAAACTGTTTCCATGTTCCAAGTCAAGAACCTCGCCAGTAGTTGTTTTACGCCATATCTGAATGTTTCTTTCCTTATTTCGAGAATTGACTGTTAATTAAAGATCTTGATTATTTTTGTTAAAGAGGTTGGGATCATTTGTCCTTTGTCCATGTATGTTTCAATCACGAAATAAAAATCGGAAAGTTGTTAAAATAACATAACCGAAGTTTTAATATTGCAGAGTCTGAATCATATACTTAAAAGATTTACATTCGTAAAAGCAAAACGTTATTTTGCACTAAACATTACTGTTGAAGCTCTTTTTTAAACAAAATTACTAATTTAACATTTTCTTTCTACATAATTAATCGTTAACCAACATGCACGAATTTATTGGGTTTTTTAAAATTATTTTATTTATACAAAATGCAATGCAGGTTAAGTTACGATAGAATTTGTTTCTTCTTTTCTTTGTTTTGAAGAAAAAATCTATCTAAATTGCAGTTTCGAGTTATCTGTAGATGCTCATTTTGTGGGTAAAAGATCAGAAATATGCAGTTATGTTCTTACACACTTACATATAACGACTTTAAAAATGACCCTTATGTAAAATAAATTTGGCCCTCCTTCTTTTTTTCACAGTAATTTCGATTAACAGCTCGACATATTGTATAGACAGTTGTCTATTGTTGACGACAAGTAATGAGGAGAATATACAGGAATGTGCTAATACATATTTGAAATTTTATCTTTTACTCTTGATGTTTGTTATGCATTGTCTGTGTTAACTTCAATTTGTAGGAGCTTTTCAAAGAAGAACAACCTCCTTGTTGTTTTTTTTTTTTTTGCCGTTTTTTTTTCTTTCTTACTAGAACTAGTTAAATACTAAGATCGAAAGATGAACATTCAAACAATATCAAAAATATTCTTTTTCTGTCAACAGGACAAAGAGATACCAGAGCATACTGCCATTTGTATGACCCAACAAATCGAAACAGAGTCTATGGACGGCTAACCCTGCTTCAAAACGTAAGAGAAAGATTAAGTAATATAATGTGTTATTTAGACCATGAGTAGTAAATTTTTGACAACACGTGTTTTTAAAGCAACAAATGCTTTGCAAGTCAATATTTCAAACGATCATTCCTCACATGCTTTCAATCAACCCAGTTTTATGAGATTTATATAAGCAAGAACTACTACTGTACTCTATTAACTTGTTTGTAACTACCGCATATATAGACAAGATAATTGATAGTTAAATGATCAAAGTGTAAGGTCAACACTAACAAATAGTATGAATGATTATTACAAATAGGCTGGTTTGGGTTGGTTAACCAGAAAAAGTAAACAAATAAAAAACAAAAACAAACATAAATTGTTACGCAAACGTACCTTAACTAAATAGTCATGCATATATATTATCTATACGTGTCTCTTTTATAAACAACAGAAATTACTGCTGATTTATAATAAACAGTGTTATTATCATTGATTATGTGATATGTCTAGTTGGCAATGACTTAATTATTTGAACAGGCACGTAAGAAAACAAAGATGTAGTATGATTGACAATGAGACAACTATCCAACAGAGACCAAATGACGTAGAGGTAAACAAATATAGGTCACTGTACGGCCTTAAACAAAGAGAAAAACCCATATCTAATTGTAAGCTATAAAAAGCTCAGAATTAACAACTCAAACGACAATAATCAACGGCCTGATTAATTTATAAAACAATAATCTTAAAATAAATTATAGACAGCGACCACCGACAACCATTGATTCAAAAGCTCGTGAATTGGGACGTACATGTGAAGAATGTGGCGGGGTTAAACATAGAAACGAGCACTTAACCCTACCTCTTTACTGGGACATTGATGTAACAGCATTTTACCCTACCTCTTTACTGGGACATTGATGTAATAGCACCTGAGAACGAACTATACAAACATCACTTGCAAAAGGCTGGACTTATCAGGTCAACAAAAATCACTAAAACAACTAACAAAAAAGTTTGACTTATCAGGTCAACAAAAACCACTTTAACAACTAACAAAAATGTTGGATTTATCAGGTCAACAAATACCACTATAACAACTAACAAAAACCACTAAAACAACTAACAAAAAGGCTTGACTTATCAGGTCAACAAAAACCACTAAAACAACTAACAAAAAGGCTGGACTTATCAGGTCAACAAAAACCACTAAAACAACTAACAAAAAGGCTGGACTTATCAGGTCAACAAAAACCACTAAAACAACTCACAAAAGGCTGGACTAATCAGGTCAACAAAAGCCACTATAACAACTAACAAAAAGGCTTGACTTATCAGGTGAACAAAAACCACTAAAACAACTCACAAAAAGGCTGGACTTATCAGGTCAACAAAAACAACTAAAACAACTAACAAAAAGGCTGGACTAATCAGGTCAACAAAAACCACTAAAACAAATAACAAAAAGGCTGGACTAATCAGGTCAACAAATACCACTATAACAACTAACAAAAAGGCTGGACTTATCAGGTCAACAAAAACCACTAAAACAACAAACAAAAAGTCTGGACTTATCAGGTCAACAAAGGCCACTATAACAACTAACAAAAAGGCTGGATTTATCAGGTCAACAAAAACCACTAAAACAACTAACAATATGGCTGGACTTATCAGGTCAACAAAAACCACTTTAACAACTAACAAAAAGGCTAGACTAATCAGGTCAACAAAAGCCACTATAACAACTAACAAAAAAGCTGGACTTATCAGGTGAACAAAAACCACTAAAACAACTGACAAAAAGGCTGGACTTATCAGGTCAACAAAACCACTTTAACAACTAACAAAAAGGCTGGACTTATCAGGTCAACAAAAACCACTATAACAACTAACAAAAAGGCTTGACTTATCAGGTCAACAAAAACCACTAAAACAACTAACAAAAAGGCTGGACTTATCAGGTCAACAAAAACCACTAAAACAACTAACAAAAAGGCTGGACTTATCAGGTCAACAAAAACCACTAAAACAACTAACAATATGGCTGGACTTATCAGCTCAACAAAAGCCACTATAACAACTAACAAAAAGGCTTGACTTATCAGGTGAACAAAAACCACTAAAACAACTAACAAAAAGGCTGGACTTATCAGGTCAACAAAACCACTAAAACAACTAACAAAAAGGCTGGACTTATCAGGTCAACAAAAACCACTAAAACAACTAACAATATGGCTGGACTTATCAGCTCAACAAAAGCCACTATAACAACTAACAATATGGTTGGACTTATCAGGTCAACAAATACCACTATAACAACTAACAAAAAGGCTGGACTTATCAGGTCAACAAATACCACTATAACAACTAACAAAAAGGCTGGACTTATCAGGTCAACAAAAACCACTTTAACACCTAACAAAAAGGCTGGACTTATCAGGTCAACAAAAACCACTTTAACAACTAACAAAAAGGCTGGACTTATCAGGTCAACAAATACCACTAAAACAACTAACAAAAAGGCTTGACTTATCAGGTGAACAAAAACCACTAAAATAACAAACAGAAAGGCTTGACTTATCAGGTCAACAAAAACCACTAAAATAACAAACAGAAAGGCTGGACTTATCAGGTGAACAAATACCACTAAAACAACTAACAAAAAGGCTGGACTTATCAGGTGAATAAATACCACTAAAACAACTGACAAAAAGGATGGACTTATCAGGTCAACAAAAACCACTATAACAACTAACAAAAAGGCTGGACTTATCAGTCAACAAAAACCACTGAAACAACTAACAAAAAGGCTGGACTTATCAGGTCAACAAAAACCCTTTAAACAACAAACAAAAAGGTTGGACTTATCAGGTAAAAAAAAATCACTCAAACAACTAACAAAAAAGTTTGACTTATCAGGTCAACAAAAACCACTAAAACAACTAACAAAAAGGCTGGACTTATCAGGTGAACAAAAACAACTATAACAACTAACAAAAAGGCTTGACTTATCAGGTCAACAAAAACCACTAAAACAACTGACAAAAAGGATGGACTTATCAGGTCAACAAAAACCACTATAACAACTAACAAAAAGGCTGGACTTATCAGGTCAACAAAAACCCTTTAACAACTAACAAAAAGGCTGGACTTATCAGGTCAACAAAAACCACTAAAACAACTAACAAAAAGGCTTGACTTATCAGGTCAACAAAAACCACTAAAACAACTAACAAAAAGGCTTGACTTATCAGGTCAACAAAAACCACTTTAACAACTAACAAAAAGGCTGGACTTATCAGGTCAACAAAACCACTTTAACAACTAACAAAAAGGCTGGACTTATCAGGTCAACAAAAACCACTTTAACAACTAACAAAAAGGCTGGACTTATCAGGTCAACAAAACCACTTTAACAACTAACAAAAAGGCTGGACTTATCAGGTCAACAAAACCACTTTAACAACTAACAAAAGGCTGGACTTATCAGGTCAACAAAACCACTAAAATAACAAACAGAAAGGCTTGACTTATCAGGTCAACAAAAACCACTAAAATAACAAACAGAAAGGCTGGACTTATCAGGTGAACAAATACCACTAAAACAACTAACAAAAGACTAAAGATACAAAGAATTGATCTCCGTTACTGAAAGTTAGTTTAAAGCCAATTACAACTAACAAATAAATCCTATTTCCCGGAGTTATTTCAAACAGTACACATCCAATGAATTAAGTATTAAGACCTCATAAACAGTCTTGAAAAACCTGACCTTGCGCACTGTCAAACATAAACTATCGACTGGATGTAGGACCGTAAGTGCTGTATAGGAAAAACTATTTAGTTATGTTAATGTTTTTAATAATACAATCGATGTTAGTACCGATAAAAAGTATAAGTGATTCAGCATATTTACCATTTTCACTTCAGGAGAAGACTTTTTATAATTTGCATCACATAAATTTGAAAGTATCTAAAGTCTGTTTCTTATTCTAGAAATGGCCGTATTAGTAACCCTTTGATTAAGTCTAAATTACTTTTAAAATGTGATATTCGAATATCCACAATATTCCGTTGGTTGATATTGAGAAGCGTTTGATTTCGCCTGGTTTTATTGACTCCCCCTTTTTTAAATGACTAACTTCTTATCAATGTATTTTCCCATTTTTTAGTTAGTAAAATCAAGTTCGTAGTAGTTTGTGGCTATAAAAATATGCATTCTCACACTCTAATGTCGACCTTTTTAAGAACATGTACTAATCGACAGAGAGAAAAAGGAATCTATATGACCATTTGTAAATCTCACATTACAAAAAAGAGTAAAATAACAAAAATACCGAACTCCAAGGAAAATTCAAAACGGAAAGTCCCTTATCTTCTGGCAAAATAAAAAGCTCAAACACATCAAACGAATGGAAAACAGCTGTCATATTCACTACTCGGAACAGATATTTCCTTATGTAGAAAATGGGGGATTAAACCTGGTTTTAGAGCTATCTAAACATCTCACTTGTATGACAGTCGTATAGAATTCCAATATATTGACAACAATGCGTGAGCAAAACAAACAGACATAATAGGTAAAAATGTCAAAAATTGGGGTACAGCAGTCAACATTAGGTTATAATCCTACTCACTATAGAAACAAATAACTATTTCAACAAATAAAACCCAAATGGCATGTAGACACTCTAAAGACAAAGTACATTAATAAAAAAATGAGAGACGAGAATACAAAAATCACCATAGCACAATAACACCATGGCGGGATGTATAAATAACAAGTTTATACGCGAAAAGTATATTACAAAAATTGGACTAAACAGTAAAGGTTAAAAATTTGCAAATAAAAAGAACACTATAGAACGTAATTAAGATGATAAACAACGTTAGTACCTAGAATCTATAATTCAAGACCATCGATGTATTATTCTTGAAGTTGATACGGAATATCTACCAACAAGGTCTTGGTATCTTCCGATGAACTTTTTTAGAAAAAGGACGATACGTTCTTAAACATAACCCTGGTTCATCAACTTATGCTCAGACACTGGTAACGTTTTAAAGTCTGAGTAGCAGCTGCAAGTTCTTGAATAGCAAATGAGTAGGGAAATGTATGTCCCATATGCAGGTGAAGTTTTATAGGTAAAAAAAAACCATTAAACTTTATAATATAATCTACATACAAATCGTACTGGTATTTATTAATGCAGGCTTCACACTGTCCAGAAATTGACACCAGATTGCCATACGAATATGGAATTTTCAATGTCACACGTAGATGACCCCGAACTTGGTCAGCAGTCAATCAACAGCCGAAGAATGTATTATGCCTACGGAAGGTTACACGATGGCACCCGAACCACACACGAATTTGACTAGATGCCCTCATATTGGCCTTACGAAGTGCAAAATGAATACACGAAAATGAACCTTCGCATGCCAAGGTTTAGGCAATTTTTTGTCATGCCAAAGATTTTGAACCGCTCACAAAGTTGCTGCAGGAGCTTGAGAAACTGAGCCGGCGGTCATACGACGACTTAAGATGCCTTCACGAATGGCCCGATTTTTTACGATCAGATCCGAATTTGAACATGACCTTTATCGTGTGTCCATCTGTTTTCTGGACCTGTGACGCAGGCATTATTATTGACTGTTGTTGCTGAACACCAAGTGGCAAATATCTGCTTATACAGGAAGTGAATTAATAAACCAATATAATAGTTACGAAGGTAATCCAAAATGGGTAAATTGGGAGGTAGGGAACAAGTATTAAAAAAAAGGCAAGAGCACAAACGGTAAAAGAGGCTGCCCACTTTTGTGTCTTTGTTAAGGATTACATTGTTCACATGAGACCAGTTCTTGTTTTTATTCCATTACCATGACTCTTACTGATCGTCAATGATGAACTCAACAGCTTACACTTTACCAAAACAACAAGATGGTCCTTAAATTTAAGGACAACGCTTAAATTTTATGTGTAGAGTTTTTAATTTAATGCATATATCATTTCAGTACAATACCCCACTTGTTCAGATAAAAGGGCAAATATATGGTTTGAGACCTGGACTACACGGCTTCCATGTCCATGAACGAGGGGCTTTTGGACGTAGTAAGTTAACGTATTCAAAATAACCTTTGACAAAAAAGATATCACATTTCATAAATATTAAGATTATGTATACTTAACTTTTGTTTGTGGCCTTGTCATTCTATTACGTTTCGATGTTTGATTAATATACTACTCTCGGATTTTCAGTATTTGGTTTGACCACAACTGACGATACATACACCTTCAAATACGCAATTATTACTCTAAATTAGCGGCGGTTTCTTGTATCTTTATAGATATAGGAAGATGTGGTGTGAGTGCCAATGAGACAACTCTCCATCCAAATAACAATTTATAAAAGTAAACCATTATAGGTCAATGTACGGCCTTCAACACGGAGCCTTGGCTCACACCGAACAACAAGCTATAAAGGGCCCCAAAAGTACTAGTGTAAAACCATTCAAACGGTAAAACCAACGGTCTAGTCTATATAAAAACGAGAAACGAGAAACACGTATAAATTACATAAACAAACGACAACTACTGTACATCAGATTCCTGACTTAGGACAGGTGCAAACATTTGCAGCGGGATTAAACGTTTTAATGGTACCAAACCTTCTCCCTTTTTCTGAAACAATAGTATAACATCACAACGTAGAAAACACACGATAAAACATCAATTGGAAGGCTTAACTCAATCAAAACGTAAATTAACACACTATGAACGAATAAATTGATCTGTGATACCTGAAAGTAAATACATAGTTAATAAAATATTAGGGACAAACATTCAAGGCCAAAAAGCAAACAAACAAGTCCAAATGGCAAGACATCACCGCGAAATATTTAACCCTTAGAAAATAATCACTTTTGAAAAAACCGGTTTTCATAATATATACAGGTAAATGAAAAATAACTTTGTCGTTTTAGGTATACTTTTTCTGTATATATAAAATCTTCCAATAATTAGGAATACCAAGAAAGGTCTGTCATATAAATACCTAATTAACACTAGATACATAAGGGGTAAATATCAACAATAAAACTTCCCTGTACAGATTAAAGGAGAATAATCTTGATGTTCATACAAATGTAGTATGAAGAAGTGAAAATTAGTAGATATTCCAAATAATCAAAACTGGTATACAGACAAGATCCATATTAATATAAAATAACAAAAAAGTATTAAAAATAGTATCAACAGGTCGAATTAAAAGAAAGTACGATTTGAGAGTACTCGCAGTTACTGACAGCTAGTTAAAAGCCAAAAACAATTAATGATAAAAAATCATGCATCAGAGACTAAAATCAACTAAAACACATCCCAGGGATTTAGTATTTTAACGTCATGAACAGTCAGAGAAGACATGACTTGTGCAATGCCAAAAATAAATGTATCGACAGGTAGTAGGATAGTGAGGAGCTACTTCTTAAGAGATAAAAATTAACGTGTGTGTGTCTCTAAACATCCCGCCTCAAAAGAAGAAACAACTTAGTTATGTTTTAATTTGCTAATGACAAAATCGATATTAGTGCCAATGTAAACTATATTCAGAGATCTAATTACAATATTGGTACGATAACCCTTACTTATAAGTTTGTTTAAAGGTTCGATGAGTTTACACGGATCACATAGTGATTTCCTCGCTTTAAGTACAATATTACCGTAAAATTTAGGATGTGAAATACCATTTTAATAAGTTTTCTACAGGTACAGCCAAATTTACTAATCAAAGCTTTGTATCTATGAAAGAATTTAGTAAAAGTTTTAAGTAATTTATGGTATCGAAATCCCTGACACAATAATTTCCCAGTGATGCATTGATTACGTTCGTTAAAATCTATGACATCAGAACACACACGGGCATACCGAACGAGTTGGGATATATAAACACCGTATGATGGAGCCAAAGGCACATCGCCGTCTAAAATGGAAAATTAACAGTAGGAAATGAAAATCGTCTCTTTTGTCGTAAATTTTAGTATGTAGTTTCCGTTAGAAATTGAAATGTCTAAATCTAGAAAAGGGCAACTGCTGCTGTTTATGTTAGATTTAGTTAAAGTAAGTTCTTTTGGGTAAATTTCGGAAGTATATTTAGAGAACTCTGGATTATTTAACGAAAAAATATCATCCAGATAACGGTAGGTATTGTTGAATGTATCAACTAAATATAACAATGATGGGTCTTTACTGAGTTTGGTCATAAACTGAGATTCATAACAATATAGAAATAAATCTGCTATTAAAGGGGCACAGTTAGTACCCATAGGAATACCTACTACCTGACGATACACTTTATCGCCGAAACGTACATAAATGTTATCTAGCAGAAAATTTAAAGCTTCAATCATATCCTCACATTTCCAGTAAGTGTATCTAGCATACTTTCCTTTTTCGTTACAGAAAAAGGCTTTAAACGAGTTACAGCAAATAAAATTACAATGAGATTTTTCGAAAGACCATTTTATCAAATACAAAAACTTTTCTTTATAAGATTGTGTGGAAGTGTAGTGTACAGAGTAGAAAAATCATAACTGTCAACAGAATTATAAGGACCATCAAAAGCATGTATTTTATCTAAAACCTCTAAAGAATTTTTAACACTCCAAAATAATTAATACCATTATTTTCATAAGCTTTATTACAAAAGTTAATAACCAGTTCTTTGATAGTAGTAAGGAGGTAGTTAGAAGAACTGATAGATTAGTAGTAGAACACTTACTCGATGCGGAGATGAAACGGAATTTAAATGGTTTTTGTGTAATTTCGGTAACCAGTACATAAGAATTAATAAATTTGCGCAATATGAAATTAAGTACGATGTATATGAATAAAATATATTGTTGCGATAAATCATCGTCTAAACATATACATTTTCAATGTATTAAGTAAATATGTTTGTTTTTTTCTTTATTCTTGTATGCTTTTATTCATCTTAAATCTATAGATTGCAGTAATGCAGGACCACATTTTAATCCATTCAACCAAAATCATGCAGGACCCAGTGATGCACCGCATCGCCATGTCGGAGACCTTGGTAATATTTATGCAAACAACAGAGGAGTCGCGAATTTGGCTATTTACGACCATTTCATTAGAATGCAAGAAAAACCAGAGCTTTCAATCCTCGGCAGAGGTATAGTGGTAAGTTATCTGTAGAAGTTTCGTCACTTAAACAGTTGGTCTTTTTTCACACACTCCGAAAATCCCCATTATGTGCACACAGAAAGTGATTAATATAACAAAGGTCCATGGCAAATCGACTTAAGCGTATACATAATAAAAACCACCCACATGACGATGAATTAGGCCAGCGACTAACAAATATCTATTAAAACCGAAAAGAAAAAGTTCACCAAGCTATTAAAAGAAAAGAACGTTTAGTTAAAATGAAACAATTCACAAGCAAATGCATACATTCCAATAATAAAATTAAAGGCTTTTGGGATTTTCTTAAAATAAAGCAAAATGGTAGTGTGCCATGCGAAATAATTGACGGAACCTGATAAAATAATAAAGCCTTATCTGACCATTTTAATTCAATAGGATCAATGCAAAATAGCAAAACCGAATTAGTTAACGATGTTGAATCTTTGATATACAAAATAGATCACAATTTGATTCAGGCGGATACACCTTTATTGCTTTCAATAGACAAGCAAGAAATTTCTCAAATTCTTAAGAGAATCAAAACAGTAAAGCTAGTGGTTTCGACAACATACCCAATGAATTTCTTAAATACGGTGGTGATATACTGGTTCATTCCCTTGTTGAACTTTTCACTAAGATAACCGACCTTAAATGCATTCCAGTTGAATGGCATAAAGGTAAAATAAAGTTAATTCACAAAGGAGGCTCGGTTTATGATTTGGCTAATTACAGAGGCATTACTTTATCTTCCAATGTATATAACTAAGGTTTATTGTAAAATTATTGAGGACAAAATTATGAATTATATTGAAGATAAGAACTTATTAGGTGAAACTCAAGGCGCCTTTAGAAAAGACCGAAGAGTTGAAGATCATGTTTTCACCCTTCATTGACTCTGTTCTTTAAGAAAACAAAAAAGGAAAAAACTTTTCTAGCTTTCTTAGATCTATCCTCTGCTTTTGATAAAGTATGGAGGGATGGTCTTTTTTTATCTTCTTTGGCAAAATGGTATTCAAGGAAAATGCTGGAAACTACTACGCTCTCTTTATAAAAATGTAAGTAACAAGGTCATTTTTGGAAATTACGAATCAGACTGGTTTGATCAAGAATTTGGCCTAAAACAAGGATGTATTTTATCTCCTACATTATTTTCTATTCTAATGTTTGATCTTGTCTCAATGATAAAAGAAAAGAATCTCGGTATTAATGTAGCGACAGAAGTTATAAGTAGTCTATATATAGCTACTCGTCGCAGACGATATTGTTTTACTAGGGAAAACCGATGGAAGAATTACAAACCCTATTGAATGTTGCCAATGAATTTGTTTCAAAATGGAACCTAAAGTTTAATGGATCACATATTTTGCAAGTTAGATTCTTTACCTGGTACAAGATATTGCAAAATGATTTTTAACGAACTTAAATTATCAAAAAATGAATATTTCAATCATATTAACGGCATATTCCAGTCCACTGGACTAGACCATTATATACATGGAAACGTTAATATAAAAACGTTTAATAAGTTTTTGGCATAGAAGCTTGTAATAAGCTTAAGTCCGAAATCCTTGAAAAGCGAAACCTTGATGATTACCGTTCATTTTACGTTACACAAGCACGACAATCTTATTTATCAAAAGTAGATGATTTTTGGGCCTCTCGTCTGAAGTTTTTGGCTAGAACAAACTGTCTTCCATTGAATGCTGTGTTATTCCGCATGAAATTGAAAGATAGTGATGCATGTCAAACATGTTGTATTGAAGAATCTTTTTTGCATGTATTGTTGGAATGCCAGGCATATAATGATATTCGAGAACGTTTCATTTCTGATTTGCACGATTTCCTTCTCAATGCAGGAACCGGCGTGTTTTTCTCAAAGTTGCCTCGCTTTAATAAACTTCAATTAATCATCGGCGACATAGCTTTTTTGTTCGGTGATGATATCGGAAGAAAGGTTGATGAAATGGGCAAATATCTGACCTCAGTCATTAAAGCTCGCAATGAGTTGTTGCATGTTAATGTCTAAATTAATTTATATGTATGAAAGTTTGAAAGTGTGCCAAATTTATGTGAATATGTATTTTAAGAAAAAGTCTGAATATATGTGTAATCTTTTAATAATATTCAAGATATCGCAATGCACTTTTACGGTTTCTTTTATTCATTTTTATAAATGTTTATTGTCAAAGGTTGAATTTTAAAAGAAATACTTTTACGATTATATTGACATTTTTAATTTTATAGTGATGTGATCTTTTACGTACACTGTATGTATATTGTATGACGCAAACACTAATAGTTTGTATGACGCAAACACAGATTTATCCATATCACCAGCAGTGATGGTGCTGGTGTTTGCCCCCATTTGTCGCAGAACAAAAATTTGCGGGCAAATTTAGATCTTCTCAATAAAATATATATATAAGAAGATAAGTGCCAATGAGACAACTCTCCATCCAAGTCAAAATTTAAAAAGTAAACCATTATAGGTCAAAGTACGGTCTTCAACACGGAGCCTTGGCTCACACCGAACAGTAAGCTATAAAGGGCCCCAAAATTTACTATGTACCGGATCGTTTAGATTTCCAGTAACTCATACGTAAAAGTGATCCAATTTAAACACTCGTTGTTTGGAACAAAAGATCAGACGCACTCCTAGCAAATTGAATGAACTATTGTCGATCATTATATATTTATTGATTAACTACCCATTTCAATCTTTTTGAAGGAAAGAGATGACTGTAAAGTCATCTGATGTAATCTTTTATAAATACTGTTGCATTGTGCGTTTGAAAAAGTTCCTAATATGGGTAAAGATAAAATCACCAAACTAGTTTTTGTTTTGTTTTGTGTTGTTTGTTTTGGCTTGTTTTGTTGTGTTGTTTCCATCATGTAGCAGTTCCGTTTAAACACCGCATTATATTTACTAATGTAATTGTCAAATGGATTAAAAGGCAGAAGAAAAGCAGTTCAAAAAGAGGGTCCTGATCTTCAGATTTTGATGCACTTATTTTTCGGGTTATCCTACAAGAAGTCTTACTTATGTACTTAAAATTATCAATGTTGATAAACGTGACTGCATGCATGTAACTGCGAGTAAGCTTAAAGCGATTCATATTTGGTATTAAAAGTATTGAGTATCAATATAATTGATGAGTCTGACATAATCAGTAAAAAGACAAGTGCAGTCCATGTTTCAAACAAACAAAAAATAAATAATATAAAAATAAGAAGATGTGGTATGATTGCCAACGAGACAACTATCCACAAGAGACCAAATGACACAGAAATTAACAACTATAGGTTACCGTACGGTCTTCAACAATGAGCAAAACCCATACCGCATAGTCAGCTATAAAAGGCCCCCGAAATGACAAATGTAAAACAATTGAAACGAGAAAATTAACGTCCTGATTTATGTACAAAATAATGAACGAAAAACAAATATGATACACAGCAACAAACGACAACCACTGAATTACAGGCTCCTGACTTGGGACAGGCACATACAGAATGTATATATATCTTCCCTCCACCTGGCTGTTGAAGGCCAATCCAGAAATACGTGTTTTGCACTGAAATCATTTACATTCATTGCACGGTTTGGATCACTTTGTTTAAGTTATAAATTTTTTTTACGAAATTTTAAAATATAATACCGGTATGAGCTAAAGTCAAAACAATGCTATGCTATTACAGTAATATATATTTCAGGAAAAACGTTTCTCGTATAAAGAAATAAAAATATTTTATGTCTTTTGCAGCAAGAATCTTGCAATAAAATTGGTTAATTATCTTGGTGAAAATAACACCCAACCACAGTTCACCCGGGGGGATAAAATTTTGTCAAAATTTCCAAAACAATAAAAATATTGTCAAAATTAAATGAAATGAAAACATTTTTGAAATAAAAAAAATAAATTCCAAAACTCAAAAATGATAATCGTTTCCTTTTCTAATTTCATTTTTTTTTTCTCTCAAAAATTCCACAGACAATAAATGTTCCCCCAAAATACCACAAAAATAAAAAAATAAAAGAATATAAAATAAATGTGTAGTGGAAGCTCTTCATAAGAATTTTTCAATTTTACACACTCCGTTATAAAGATGAGTATACAGGAACGCTTCATCAGAAATAAATTCGTTATCTTGGTGTTATCAGGAGTGTACGGAATTTTACATTGGTGTTGATAATGCATACACCATTTGACTGCACCTTAGGATGTATGAATTTTCAACACCGGTGTAAAATGCTGTACAACCTTTATTACACCAAAATAACTAATAATACCAATGTCATTTCTTTTAACTATTTCTTCAAAGAGTCAATATTTATGCATCATGTTTTTTTGTTGTTGTAATATTCGGGGAATCTTATTTCTACATGAGGCATTTTAAATTAATAAAAAAAAAATCACCAAAACTCAAATACTGTATATGAGATACCACAATGAAATCAATATTATCATCGAAAATATATATTAATGTCAACAAATAGACTAACTGTGGCACTCAATGGTAGTGTTTTTGAAAATGCCGGATAGGCCATATGCCACCAAAAAAGGTCAATCAATTGAAAACAAATATGTTTTGTTATATAAATGTTAAAATTTTATTTAATAATACAAATAAATATTTTTAACAAAAAAAAAAACTTTTACTTACATATCGTTGCTTGGCTTCCAAAATGTCGTGTATGACTTTTTTTGCTAAAACTACTTGTTCACACAAACCAGATATTTCAAAATAGCATGATTTAGTTTGAAAACAAAACTTTACGACAAAAGATGATGATTTAGCTTCCCATTGTGAACTTTCCATTTCTATGTACATGTAGCAACATTCCAGCAGCGCCTGCATACGGAGTATATATCTCCCAGTTGATACGATATTTCCGGGCTTGTATTTCCTATCATGATTTGCTTGATAGAGGGTTGCTGCTCACAAGGAAGCTACATGTATTAAACCAAGAGTTCCAAATGGTGAAGTTGAAATCATCCCTTCGTAAATTTTACGCACACCACCACGAGTTGGTTGACCGTTATGGAATATCCGTTTCACAGGTGACAACGGATATGTTCCAATTGTCGTAACTACAATCCCGTTCCCTTTTCCCCGAATGTGACCTACCGAATTAGACTTATCACCCGGTTTGTACTAACATAAGCAACACGACGGGTGCCATATCTGGAGCATGATCTGCTTACCCTTCCAGAGCAACTGAGATCACCCCCAGTTTTTTGTGGGGTTCGTGTTGCTCAGTCTTTAGTTTTTTATGTTGTGTTTTGTGTACTGTTGTTTCTCATATAGATATAGCAATATATAGCTGATTTAATAAAAGATCAATATGTCCTTGTCTTTATTTTAGGTTCACGCAGATCCTGATGATTTCGGAAGAGGAGGTAATGACGAGAGTCTGAAAACAGGAAACGCTGGTGCCCGACTTGCTTGTTGTCAGATCAGGACTTATTAGTCGAAAAAATAACTCTCATACAAACTATTTTCTGAACATATATGCGAATAAAAAGTGATTAAATTTTGCTTATTACTCTTTATCTATATAATTTCTCGGTATTTATTTTCTTTGTTTGAAGGATAAAGAAATGTTTAACAAAAGTCAATGAGATTATACTACAACATCACACACATATCGCCCAAAGTCCAGAAAGGTTTTGCATGAGTTCTTCACAAACAACCAAACTTTCGAAATCAACACAAGTTTATAAATTGACAACAAAAACATTGATAGAAACAGTGAAAACTGCAGACAAGAATAACACATTAACATTTGGGGGAGGTAAAACTAGTTTTATGAGTACTAAATCCTTTCCTCCTATATGGACATGGCTGCAAATTTATTCATTGGGCACAACCAAACGGACGCTCTACTCTGGCAAGGGTTTTTACTGCCGGTCGGATAATTATCAACATGACTATATTTCTATACCTCAGTTATACCAACAGAATGCGGCTACTTGAAGGATTGTTATCTGCTAAAGAAGTTGTTGTATATTGAAGACATCCCAAGCCTTTCAGAAAAGGAAGAATTTCTAATTTACTATATCAATGTTATGCTATTGATACTAACATGTATCATACATTACAAAATGGAAACTATATAGGAGCCTGAATCGCTCTCCTGTCTAAAATATGCCAATTTTATATTTTATTTTATTTTTCAACGATTGTAGTTTTTTTTTCTTGAAATTATTTATTTTCAAATAAACATCTTTTCGAGTGCGTTTATGTAATATCAAGACCATTTAATCATTTTTCTTTTTCATTGACAGAATCGCATTGTTTATTAACGTTTACATCAGTATAAAAACTATCCAAGCCCTCCCTTTCCTCTAATCAAATGGCTCACCACTAAGCAGACACCTTAAATATAATGATTTGTAGATCATGATTAACGTGTTCATCAATTTCTTTCCATCTAAATGTGTTTTCAAGATGATATTCCCAAAACGCGAAAACCTCATCAAAATCATATTTAAGGACAATATCTCAAATGGATATACATGCAGTTAGTCAGTCGATCGTAGTTTTCGATCCGCTCAAATTTCTCTAATTACTAGTGTTTTGAAAGCATGTAATTCGATATTAATCCTGTGTTCATGTTTTCGTCATGGCAGCCACAATAGCTGATGCATCGGAATATATATTTACGCACTAAAATTCGGACAACCTGAAGATTGTTCTTTTAAAGTTGATTAAATTCGATACATTGTAAGTAGAAGTACTAGCAGGGAAGATCTTTAAAAATATACGCATAATAATGAATAAAATAGTAATTTTGACGTTGGAAAAAAGAACAGAAACTCTGTTCCTTTGCTTTTGGCTTTGGAATTAATATTTATATGCATTCTTTTCAAATTAAGGGCAATAACACTAATCTAAAGTCAAATCATCGTTTTGGTCCTGTGACTTAAAATTGTATATATCTTGCCTATCTATAAATGTCAGCTTTTGAAAAAAGCTAGCTTACTTAAGCAACTTTTTGTTTATAAAGTCAAGTATTGCGATTCGTCACACACCTTATTCCATCTTGTCAATTTTAAATAAAACTCAAAGAACTAATATGCATCACGAAATTCAAATTATGATAAATTCGTTTAATTCAGCTACTTCCGCTTTCGAAATGAACTCTTCTGACACAGAAAGTCAACATTATACCGATTTGCATTAATATTCCTCGTATTGTGGACAAACTTCAACAACTTTCGTGTTTCTAGAACAGCAATTTGAAATTAGATGAACAAAATTAAAGGTGTAATTATTTCCATAGTAAAGAACGCAAAATGAAATATATTATCATAAAACCGGAACTGAATTGTCCATTGACGAGTGTAATGTATTGAACTAAGTCAAATGACAATTTGTAACGATCAAACTGTTGAAGAAAATGTTTAATTCGTTGTAACATTTTTATAAACGATGAAAATAAAGATGTAAATCCTCGCAAAAATTACTTTTAAGGCTAAAGATCACAGGATTGAAAACCGAGTGAATTTGCATCAATTATAATATAAATCTTTTAAATTTTCAACCTGTTTATTATTATCATTTATTGCGTTTTGTACAATACAAAATATTGCGAAAGTTTGACAGGCAGTTTTTGAATAAAGTAAAGGCATCTGCATCGACCTAGTGCTAGAAAATAAATGAACTATGCTTTAGAAGCGCTTATCTGGATTTATCTTCGTCAATAACGATAAAACCCAGGTCAGGGATTTACAAATACTTGATGAGCTAGCAACATGCATATGATCACATAGGACCTAAAACAGAAAGCAAAAACCATCTCAGGTCAACTAAGTCTGAGGTAGTTGAAATGATTGTTGGTTGCTTAACGTCCAGTGGCAAATATTTCATGCATTTTCAGGACGAGAGGTAGTTGGAACCTTAGTTTTTAAAATTCATTAACAGAAAATTTAAGAAATGCATGTTATAAATGATGTCAGTTGAAAAGCAATAAAGCACGAACTATCGAACTCTAAATAAAAAAAAAAGATAAAAAATAAGAACAAACGAAACACCAACAGACCTACACAAACTATCAACAAAGGATATCTAGTAATTGGTCCCAATATGGATTTTAAGAAAAGAAAAAGCACATAAAACGCAAGATTTAAACCTTGTATTTCAATGGGCAGTTAGAAACGTTAGAACCCATTAGATATATAAAAGTTAAAATGTATTTTGTGTTTCCGAAAGAAAAGAAAAAACCCACTTTTTATTAATTTTTGATGGGTAATTTTTTCGGTCTGCAGAAGGTGTAAAAAATAAGTTGGGTACAATCGTTAAGAAACCACCTCTCATGTAACAATCGCTTTGTATTGATCTCCCAAACCATAGGTCATCAAATCAGTGTAAGTGAGTGAATAGTGTCAAAGATATAATTCAAGTGTTTATATATTTTACCATCTTTTGTAGTGATGAATAAAAAGAATCTCAAAATCCAAAACAACAAAATGCATGTATTTAACTTTTATATATAAAGTGGACGCTATGAATTAAAACTGTTCCACCTGCCAAGAGAAATATAAAGCAGAGAACTACCGACTATCGACGGGAAAAATTTGGCATAAATCTGCTACCAACTTCTAGAACACATAATTACAAGCCATGCTTTCATGAAACATGCAAAATTTCACAAAATTTTCCATACGTTACGAAACGGTTTTCGTAGTAATAGATCGTGCCAAACCAAATTGATTGAATTGATAGATATCACAAACTACAAAAACGCAGGTAATCAAACAGACGTACTCTTAATGGATTTCTCGAAAGCTTTTGATAAGGTCAGAAACCAAACTCATCATCGATACCAGGCCTAAAATTTTGTACACCCGACGCGCTTTCGTCTATAATAGACTCATCAGTGACGCTCGAATTATAAGAGTTAAAACGACTAAATAAAATACGAAGTTGAAAAACATTGAGGACCTCAAAAAAAAAAAAAAAAAAAAAAAAAAAAAACAGCCTCCTTATACATAAACTGAAACACTATGGAATCCAAAGGCAAATCTATAGGTGGGTCAATAGCTTTCTGTATCATCGGACTCAAGCAGTAGTTTTGGACGGAGAATGCTCGTACTTTGGCCTCCATTATTTTTGTCTTTACGCTAACAACATCTGCGATGGGATTATGTCGATTATTTGCAGACAACACAACAGTATACCTCACAATGTCATCAGAAAAAGATTCAATTGACTTACAAAAAGTTCTAAAAAAACTTTGTTATTTGGAAATGAAATGGAAAATGTCCTGGCATCCAGACAAATGCATGACCATCTGAACAATATATGTAACTTAGCAAATTGAAAAATAGTTTTCTTAAAATTAAATTAAAATATAGGATCAACAACAATAAAGAAGAATCCCTACAAATCATTGGAACGATCAAATGTAGAATACGCCAGTCCAGTATGGAATCCATATTTTAAAACAGAGACAACTAGAGATGGTCCAAAGAAGAGCAGCTCGTTATGTATATAACAAACATCATAACTACTAAAGTACTAGAATGATGCTTCACCATCTACCATGGACATCTGTGGAACAAAGGAGAAGGGAAGCAAGAGCCACAATGCTCTACAAAAAAAAAAAAAAAAACAACAAAGTAGATATAGTGAAGGAATGTAATCCAATATCACCGAAACGATAGACGAGAAATATGAACAACAAATGCTTCAAGTTATCATCGGCATCCAGTGATTACAACACATACCCCTTCTTCACAAGAACCATAAGGGATTGGAACGTTCTTCCTCCTGGGGTTGTATCAGTACGGTAAGTCGAGGCTTTGAAAACCTCTTTGACAAAGCTGAATTAGATTAAAATATTCAGGAGGATGGGTTGGTAAGTATGCACACCAAATACATGGCAATATAATCAGGTTGTTATCTTGCAGATGCAGAAGGTATGTCTGTAATCAGAGACAGACTCCATACAGAAGCTGCTTAGAAAGAATGAAAAGAAGCTAGCATTTATAAGTTACTTAATTTCACGTTCTGATATATAGACGATTTCACTCATTATATAATTCAAAGTTTGGTGACTGTTGAACGCATTTATCCCATAACTTGAAATAAAGGGTACATGTACCGTCTGCTTACTATCTTGACTTACATTATACATTGACAATAAGGGTAGGTTGAGAACAAACCTATACAACAAGAGAGATGATTTCAGCTTCCCACCAACATTCCAGCTGTGCCTGCATATGGTGTATATATATATCTCACTTGATACGATACCCCAGAGCTTGAATTTACTATCATAGATATAGGAAGATGTGGTATGAGTGCCAATGAGACAACTCTCCATCCAAGTAACAATTTATAAAAGTAAACCATTTTAGGTCAAGGTATGGCCTTCAACACGGAGCATTGGCTCACACCGAACAGCAAGCTATAAAGGGCCCCAAAAATTACTAGTGTAAAACCTATCAAACGGGAAAACCAACGGTCTAATCTATATAAAAATGAGAAACGAGAAACACGTATGAACTACATAAACAGACGACAACTACTGTACATCAGATTCCTGACTTAGGACATGTTTATCTTGATAGAGGGCCGGATTGATGATTACAAGACGTTTGATATGTTCCAACTGTCAGAACCACAATCTCGTCCTCTTTTTCTCGAATGTGACAACACCGAATGAGATTTATCACTTAATTTGAACTTACATGTGCCACATGTGAAACAGGATCTGCTAACGCTTAAAGAGCACCTGACATCACCCCTGTATTTGATTCGATTTGTGTTGCTCAGTCTATAGTTTTCCATGTTGTGTTTTGTAGACTGTTATTTGTCTTTTGCTCGTTTTTGTTTTTTGCCTTGGCTTTGTTAGTTTAAGATCATGGGATAATATTAGTTATCTTGGTGTAATCAGGGGTGTACAGAATTTTACACCGTTGTTGAAAATTCATACACCCTGAGGCGCAGCCGAATGGGTGTATGAATTTTCAACAACGGTGTAAAATCCGTACACCCCTGAATACACCAAGATAACGAATTTATTTCTTTTGAAACATTCCTTTCCTTATTTTTATACTAGATTGTAAAATTCTGATGAAGTTCTAAGACGACAAAAAGCAAAGTGTGTCTCACAACATGTTTTTGGTTATAGACGACAAAAGCAAAGTGTGCGACCATGCAAGACTACTTTAGGTTACAGACGACGGAAGCAAAGTGTGTGGCCAAAGCCATTTTAGGTTACAGACGACGAATGTAAAGTGTGCAGTCAAGACCATTTAAGGTTACAGACGACAAAAGCCAAGTGTGTGGCCAAGACCATTTTAGGTTAGGGACGACGAATGCAAAGTATGCGGCCAAGACCATTTTAGGCTGCAGACGACGAATGTAAAGTGTGCAGTCAATACCATTTTAGGTTACAGACGACGAATGTAAAGTGTGCAGTCAAGACCATTTAAGGTTACAGACAACAAAAGCCAAGTGTGTGGTCAAGACCATTTTAGGTTAGGGACGACGAATGCAAAGTATGCGGCCAAGACCATTTTAGGCTACAGACGACGAATGTAAAGTGTGCAGTCCGAGAGTTAAAATCATTCCTCAGTAAAGGACCTAAATATCGTCCCCGTCAATCATTAATTGGAATGAGTGTCGTAATATCATCCACGACTCACTCCATACTTACTGTTTAAAATGGATAAAACGGGAAAAAGCTGACAAAAATCTTTGGACTCTTTTTTAATTCAGTAATGAACATAGTTGATATACGTATTCAACATTTTAAAGAACATTTTACTCTTAACAACAACCATAATAAACCTATTTCTCGTATCAAACATAAACTTAAAGAACTAGCCAAGGAATTTGTTTTGTCCCGGCCGATAAAGCTGCTAATAATATCATTATTGTTTGACGTAAATTTTACATTGAGGTTCTGAAAAAGAAATCACCAATTCACCAACATTCCAACTGATTTCAGAAAACAACATCTGTAACAAACATAAACTTTTAGCTACCTCTTTACAAGCAGAACCAAATACAATGAAAGTCCCAACTATGTACTGGCTTCCGAAGCTACATAAAACACCTTACAAATATAGATTTATTTCGTCTTCAAGCCATTGTTCCACTACTAAATTGTCTATTCTTCTTACCAGTTCACTTGGTACAATCAAAACCTGATAATAAATTGTTCAAATAAGGCCTTTGAAAATAGTGGAATTAATTACTTTTGGAGTGTCAAAACTCGTTGGAAGTACTTTATAAATTGCATGCTTATATTGGTGATTTTGAATCTGTTCAAAGTTTTGATTTTTCTACCCTGTATACCACATTGCCTCACATTCTCATTAAGAAAAATTCACACACCTAATTAAATGGGCATTTAAAAGTCAGAATGTGAATACATATGTTCTAACTCTTTAGGTCATTTTTAGTAGCAATAAACAAAAGAAATATGTCAATTGGACATGCTTTGATACTATATCTGCCCTTGAATTTTTACTAGATAATATTTTGTTCGCTTTGGAGATTCCGTATATCGTCAGGTTATCGGAATTCCAATGGGGACTAACTGTGCACCACTTATTGCGGACCTGTTTTGTATTGCTATGAGTTACAATTTATGACTAAAATCAGCAAAGACCCATCGAAACAACATCTGATACAAAAATTTAATAATACTTTTAGATATTTGGATGATATATTGGCTCTCAATAATGACGACTTCAGTATGTATACTAAAGAAATTTATCCTGTTGAACTTACTTTAAATAAAGCTAATACTAACAATGACCACTGCCCTTTCCTCGATCTTGATATCCATATCATTAACGGAAAGCTTAATACAAAATTTATGATAAAAGAGATGATTTTCATTTCCTATCGTTAATTATCCATTTTTAGATGGTGACGTTCCTTGTCACCATCTTACGGTGTTATATATCTCAACTTGTACGATTCGCTCGTGTATGAGTCAATACCGTTTTAGGTTATAACAGACGACAAATGTCAAGTGTGCAGCCAAGACCATTTGAGATACCTTCTGTTGTTGTCTGTTCTGTGGTCGGGTTGGTGTGCATCCAACAACACTGTTTTTGAATAAAGATACATGTTGAAACTTAACAATTTAATTTTTATTTTGACTTAACAATTAACACGATAAAAAGATACATGTAACAAGTTGAAAGGCTCAGAATTTGTCATTAAACACATGATGACGTTGTGTTTTTATTGATTGAAAACTATTTCCACTTTTCCGATATTACAGTTACTGAATATTGGCCCCGATGGCTTGTTAGAAGTTTTAGTAACTGTTAAATTTTGACTGGCAATACACTCAACTTGGCGATCTCCCATTTCTGTAGTAAAACATTCATTTGAAAACAGCTGATCAATGTCAAACTCATTTAAATTGTTAATTACATCCAAATTAGAGGCTGGTACTAGTTCATTTGAAACATTTTGATTGGGAACGGTAGGAAGTGCTAACATTTCGTGTGCTTTTGGAGCTTGTAACTGCAGTTGATGTGTAGTTGAAGGTTGGATTAACTTCTGAATTGCATTGCCCATTTCTTCCTTTTCTTGGTCAGACACACGATGGTAAACAGCCAAAGGGTTAACAGATTTGTGTCCCGTCACAGCCATGATTTGTGAATCAGCAAATTTGTTCTTCAATAAAGCTGTTGTACCGGTGGCCCGAATTGAGTGATTTGTGTAGATCTTCGATAAACAGCAGGCTTTACTCAGTTTTGTCATAAACGAACTTATAGAGTCTTTACCGAGCCCCTGTTTAGTATACCACACACTGTCATTGTCACAAAACGTATCTCTGGGGCGTTGCCAAAGACAATTATTTTCAGGATGCAGTTTGGACAGTAGCTTTTCATACGATTTCACAGGACACAGGGGCGAGTCCTTGTTTTCCGTCATAAAACCACCAAAATTCTCCTTTTCATTGGATCTTCTATTTTTAACTAATTCATCCCTTGATTTTTTAATGAACTTTAGTTGATACATTCAACAATACCTACCGTTATCTGGATGATATTTTTTCGTTAAATAATCCAGAGTTCTCTAAATATACTTCCGAAATTTACCCAAAAGAACTTACTTTAACTAAATCTAACATAAACAGCAGCAGTTGCCCTTTTCTAGATTTAGACATTTCAATTTCTAACGGAAACTACATACTAAAATTTACGACAAAAGAGACGATTTTCATTTCCTATTGTTAATTTTCCATTTTAGACGGCGATGTGCCTTTGGCTCCATCATACGGTGTTTATATATCCCAACTCGTTCGGTATGCCCGTGTGTGTTCTGATGTCATAGATTTTAACGAACGTAATCAATGCATCACTGGGAAATTATTGTGTCAGGGATTTCGATACCATAAATTACTTAAAACTTTTACTAAATTCTTTTATAGATACAAAGATTTGATTAGTAAATTTGGCTGTACCTGTAGAAAACTTGTTAAAATGGTATTTCACATCCTAAATTTTACGGTAATATTGTACTTAAAGCGAGGAAATCACTATGTGATCCGTGTAAACTCATCGAACCTTTAAACAAACTTATAAGTAAGGGTTATCGTACCAATATTGTAATTAGATCTCTGAATATAGTTTACATTGGCACTAATATCGATTTTGTCATTAGCAAATTAAAACATAACTAAGTTGTATCTTCTTTTGAGGCGGGATGTTTAGAGACACATACACGTTAATTTTATCTCTTAAGTAGCTCCTCACTATCCTACTACCTGTCGATACATTTATTTTTGGCATTGCACAAGTCATGTCTTCTCTGACTGTTCATGACGTTAAAATACTAAATCCTGGGATGTGTTTTAGTTGATTTTAGTCTCTGATGCATGATTTTTATCATTAATTGTTTTGGCTTTTAACTAGCTGTCAGTAACTGCGAGTACTCTCAAATCGTACTTTCTTGTTAATTCGACCTGTTGATACTATTTTAATACTTTTTGTTATTTTATATTAATATGGATCTTGTCTGTATACCAGCTTTGATTATTTGGAATATCTACTAATTTTCACTTCTTCATACTACATTTGTATGAACATCAAGATTATTCTCCTTTAATCTGTACAGGAAGTTTTATTGTTGATATTTACCCTTATGTATCTAGTGTTAAATTAGGTATTTATATGACAGACCTTTCTTGGTATTCCTAATTATTGGAAGATTTTATATAGACAGAAAAGTATACCTAAAACGACAAAGTTATTTTTCATTTACCTGTATATATTATGAAAACCGGTTTTTCAAAAGTTATTATTTTCTAAGGGTTAAATATTTCGCGATGGTGTCTTGCCATGGCTTTAGTTGGACTTGTTTGTTTGCTTTTTGGCCTTGAATGTTTGTCCCTAATATTTTATTAACTATGTATTTACTTTCAGGTATCACAGATCGAATTTATTCGTTCATAGTGTGTTAATTTACGTTTTGATTGAGTTAAGCCTTCCAATTGATGTTTTACCGTGTGTTTTCTATGTTGTGATGTTATACTATTGTTTCAGAAAAAGGAAAAGGTTTGGTACCATTAAAACGTTTAATCCCGCTGCAAATGTTTGCACCTGTCCTAAGTCAGGAATCTGATGTACAGTAGTTGTCGTTTGTTTATGTAATTTATACGTGTTTCTCGTTTCTCGTTTTATATAGACTAGACCGTTGGTTTTACCGTTTGAATGGTTTTACACTAGTACTTTTGAGGCCCTTTATAGCTTGTTGTTCGGTGTGAGCCAAGGCTCCGTGTTGAAGGCCGTACATTGACCTATAATGGTTTACTTTTATAAATTGTTATTTGGATGGAGAGTTGTCTCATTGGCACTCACACCACATCTTCCTATATCTATTTACTCCAGTATTTGGATTTACATCAACAGTAAATGTGTCCTTTGTCATTTCTGGTATGTTTTCAAGCCCTCTTCGGCAAAAATACAGACGAATGTCCATTTGTGCCTTGTTCAGCAACCCACATGGTGTGTCAGTTGACATATGAATACTTGAGTAAAGTTTGTGGATGTCACACTCCTCAATTGCCGGGTAGTGCTGTACATCTCCCTTTCCAAGTGTTTTGAGCTCCGACATTGCAGTCTTGAAGATTTCATTTGACGACAAAAAATCTGAGTCCGTGATAATATCAAATGTTTTTTAAGTGAGGCGGAGCCTTCAGGTGTCTATTTAAGCCATATCTAAAGTTCTCAAGTGAAGAGCTTTTGTACATTTGACCATCCGACGTTCGAGTGTCTAGATAAAAACGTCCCAAAACAGTATTCAGTTGACTCGGTGTGTAGTTTTCAAAGTCTGGTTCTTCTTCTTTTTCTGACAAGTACGTCCTAGGCATATTTGCACTCTTTTTGTTTGATATGGCAGTGTTTTTTGGCACAACATTTGCCCTTTTTACCAAAATTTCCGTTTCAGTATGACAAGCAAATCTTTTCGACGCCAGTGTAGCAGACGTAAATAAATAGTTACTTCCCTTTACTGCCTACGCAAGCAAAACAGTGCATTGAAAAAAATAAAATAACTCTTTGATTACTTTTTAATAGAAAATGAATATATTACACATTTTGTTAAGTTTATTAATGGAAATTTATGTAAATGTATTACTTTTTATTGCAGTGCGTAGTTAAATATTACTTTTTTTTTTATCCCCGGGTGAACTGGGGTGGGGTGTTATTTACACCCGGGTAGTTAACCAATCAGATTGCAAGATTCTTCCTTCATAAGAAATAATATCATTTATTATAGTTTTCAAGTTGATAGGCAAAACGCTGACATTGGAAAAATTTGTCAATCAAGGGAAATATCTCCTGAAATGAGATGTCTGACAATTTTGGTAAAACATAACAAGTGCTTTACATTGTAGGTAGAATTAGACAATTAGATCTGTTTTACAACTGTCAGATTTGTATCTCTACTATGTTTTGTTTTAAACATGAGTCAATTACTAGTAGTTTAGCCGCATGCTCTATTTTTGTTATAATTGCGAACATGTTAGTTGATATCGGTGACCCCAAATATAATTTATATATTTATTATCTAAGGTAAATTCTTACCAATATAAAAATAAGAAGATGTGGTATGATTGCCAAATTAGTTTTCAGAGGAGGAGTCTTCAAAATTTGACGACGGAAGACGGACGTCAAGTAAATCAAAATCTCACAAAGACCTATGGACAAAGTGAAGAAATGTTTAAAATATACTCCTTTCCGAAAAGATAGAGACAATTTATGGATAAGGGAACTAGTATTGCAATGCCATATGGTTGCAATGATAACATCAAAGGAGTAGAAAATCTGTCAAGTCCAGACTGCAGTGATGTAAATGTAATGAGCTTATTCAATACTACCTTAAGACCCCAGCGTAGTCATGGGCAAAAACATTACCATCGGCTCAATGAAGAAAAGTCTTCCAAATTTAGATCGCCCTCTGGGAGCTTTGATGACCTTCTTTCACATCTTCGTCATCCACTAGGGTTACATTACATTAGAACTATTCTTTTTTCACTGCCTGTTAATTTTCTTAAATGTTTGAGAGATTATGCACTTGACAAGGGATGCATAAATACATTTTCTCCAATATACAGACTGGTCAATATGATTTGTGATGTAGCTCTTTTCCGTCTTTTTAAACCAATAAGATCGGAACCTTTACATGACAAAAAAAGAGGAAATTCCTTCCTGTTCAGTTTACTAATAAAGGAATTGATGCTTTCAATATCAGCAACGTATGTCATCACAAAGAGGTACATCTAATATTCCACTTTATTTTCAAAATCAGCCTGTTCCTATTATATCCTACAGATACACCAAAAACCATTGCACCTAAAGTATTTAACTATAAGCAGGCATTGCAGGACCTAGATTTAGAAGAATACCTAAAAAAAACCTGTGGCATATGACTGTTCCCACTCGCCTAATATTTACAGCCCTCTGGCCACGTTATTACTGGGGGTCTAAACAAAATTCAACATGAACATTTCCGAAAGGTGATATCTCATGGTCCTAAGTTCAGAGAACCCCAAAACATCAATTGGAACCATAACTTCAAAATAATTTTGGATTCCATTTAGGACTACGCCAGAGCATGGGCTAAACGAGAAGAGGTTGAACTGGACACTTTGTCAAAATGGGCCAAAACAATAGGTCTCTGTTAAATAAAGACAACAGTAGTATACCGCTGTTCAAAAGTCATAAATCGATTAAGAGAAAACAAATCCGAGTTACAAACTAAAACCGAGGGAAACACATCACCTATAAGAGGAAAAAAACGGAACAACAGCAACACTGAACTGCAACAAGAACAAACGCCAACATACATAGAAACGGACTATTTGATAACAACTGCCATATTCCTGACTTGGTACAGGACATTTTAAGACAAAATGCTGGGTTGAATCTGGTTTCCTCCTCGAATTTATATCTAAAACGTCGAATTCATTAGTTGAAAAACTGTGTTAATAGTCGACCAACGTCCGTTTTCGGAGACAAAGAATCTGTGAAGTATCTATCATCTCTTACGATAAATATGTTATTGTTCCTGCGGGCAAAGCTTCAAATGATTTTGTCTTTGTATGTAAATCGTACTAACACGAGTGTCTTGTAAAAGAATTAGGAATAAATGAGCACTCAGGTAATCCCACATACAAAAACATATCATTTGACAAGGATGAGATTTTGGCGAATCAAAAGTCTTTCATGGCTTCAATGAACATTACATTGAACAGCAAATATAAGGACTTACCTTGTTTGTATTGGATATCTGAGCTTCACAAAATTCCATACAAACAGCGGTATATTGCCGGCTCATCTACATGTTCTACAAAGGAATTGTCCATTAGATTGACAAAAATTCTGTCCGCAGTGAAAGAGGGTCTTCGGAAATACTGTGATACTTTTTACTCGCGTAGTGGTATTAACCATATGTGGATTCGATTTTTCAACCCTTTATACCACCATTCCCCATGTGAAATTGAAAAATCATCATAAAGAAATTATCCATAATGCTTTTCAATATAAAACTGGTAGCACACGTTATAAATTTATTGCTTTGGGATATCATACGGCATATTTTGTTAATAGTAAACAAAAAGGTAAAACATGCTACACAAAGGAACAAGTGATCAGTAAGCTGGAGTTTCTTATTGACGACATATTTGTTGAATTTGGAGGTAAACGTTTTCAACTAATTGGCGGCATTCCTTTTGGGAATGAACTGTGCATCTCTACCGACCTCTTCTTATTTTCATATGAGTCGGAGTTCCTTCAGACACTTGTCAAAAACAAGAAGATCAAAGAAGCCAGATCATTTAATTACACATTCAGATATATATATTGATGATGTTCTTTCCATTAACAATACAAACTTTTCTGATTGGGTTTCATTAATATATTCTCCAGAACTAGAAATTAAAGAAACAACAGACACAGCTTCCTCTGCCTCATGTTTAGGCTTATACCTCGAATTTGACATAAACGGTCATCTTAGTACCAGAATCTATGACAAACGAGACGATTTTAATTTTGAAATTATAAATTTCCCCACCTTAACAGCAATATACCAACTTCACCTGCATATGGGATATGCATTTCCCAACTCATTCATTATTCAAGAGCCTGCAGCTGCTACTCAGACTTTATAAAACGTCACCAGTGTTTGAGCAGAAAGGTGATGAGCCAAGGTTATGTTGAAGAACGTCTCGTTCTTTTTCTAAAAAAAAAATCATTGGAAGATACCAAGACCTTTTGGATAAATATTCCGTATCAACTTCACAAATAATACATGATGGTCTTCAAGTATAGATTTTAGGTACTGCCGTTATTTATCATCTTAATTAGATATAAGAAAATGTGGTATGAGTGCCAATGAGACAACTCTCCATCCAAGTCAAAATTTATAAAAGTAAACCATTATAGGTCAAAGTACGGTCTTCAACACGGAGCCTTGGCTCACACCGAACAGCAAGCTATAAAGGGCCCTAAAAATTACTAGTGTAAAACCATTCAAACGGTCTAATCTATATAAAAAACGAGAAACGAGAAACACTTATGAACCACATCAACAAACGACAACTACTGAACATCAGATTTCTGACTTAGGACAGGTGCAAACAATTGCAGCAGGTTTAAACGTTTTAATGGTGCCAAACCTTCACCCTTATCTGAAACAATCGTGTAACATCACAACATAGAAAGACACACTATAAAATATCAATTGAAATGGCTTAACTCAATCAAATGGCTATTAACACCAGTGAACATACACTGAACAAATAAATTTGATCTATGATACAATGTAAATACAAAATAAATAAACTTAGGGAAGAATAATTAAAGTAACATGTTATACCGCTGTGAAATGTTAAACAATTTAAGAAAAACAATATGCTTGAACAAAAATATCAGCCATTTGCAATTACTTTAAACACAGGTAAATGAAAATAATTCTGTTGTTAGGTATACGTGTACAGTTCAAATGGAGAAAGGAAATATTTTTACAAAATAAATAATTTTGATGTTTATAGTACGAAGAAGTGAAAATTTATAGTAATACCAAACACTTATCAAAGCTGGTATATAGACCAGCTATAACCCTGAAAAAGTAAACATTAAATAACAAAAAAGCATTACAATTAGTATTAATAATTAGGTCAAATAAACAAGAAAGTATGATTTGAGAGTACTCGCAGTTACTGACAGCTAGTTAAACGCCAAAAACAATTAATAATAAAAAATCATGCATCAGAGACTAAAATCAAATAAAACACATCCCAGGGATTTAGTATTTTAACGTCATGGACAGTCAAAGAAGACATGACGTGTGCAATGCCAAAAATAAATTTATTGACAGGCAGTAGGATAGTTAACCTCTTTATAGATCAAAATGAACGTGGGTGTGTCTTTATACATCCGTTTGAAAAGAATACAAATTTAGTTATGTTTTAGTTTGCTGATGACAAAATCGATATTAGTGCCAATGTAAACTATATTCAAAGATCTAATTACAACATTGGTAAGATAACCTTTACTAATAAGTTTGTTTAAAGGTTCGATGAGTTTACACGGATCACATAGTGATTTCCGCGCTTTAAGTTCAATATTACCGTAAAATTTAGGATGTGAAATACCGTTTTTAATCAGTTTTCTACAGGTACAGCCAAATTTACTAATCAAATCTTTGTATCTATGAAAGAATTTAGTAAAAGTTTTACGTAATTTATGGTAACGAAATCCCTGACTTAATAATTTACCAGTGATGCATTGATTACGTTCGTTAAAATCTATGACGTCGACATAACTACACACACGGGCATAACGAACGAGTTGGGATATATAAACACCGTATGATGGAGCCAAAGGAACATCGCCGTCTTAAAAAGGAAAATTAACAATAGGGAATGAAAAGTCGTCTCTTTTGTCGTTAATTTTAGTATGGAGTTTTCCTTTAGAGATTGAAATGTCCAAATCTAGAAAAGGACAACTACTGCTGTTTATTTTAGATTTAGTTAAAGTAAGTTCTTTTGGGTAAATTTCGGTAGTATATTTAGAGAACTCTGGATTATTTAACGAAAAAATATCATCCAGATAACGGAAGGTATTGTTGAATGTATGAACCAAATGTAACAATGACGTGTCTTTACTGAGAATAAATCTGCTATTAAAGTGGCGCAGTAAGTGCCCATAGGAATACCTACTACTTGTCAATACACTTTATCGCCGAAACGTACATATATGTTGTCCAGGAGAAAATTTAAAGCTTCAATCATATCTTCACATTTCCAGTAAGTGTATCTAGCATAGTTGCCTTTTTCGTTACAGAAAAAGGCTTTAAACGAGTTACAGCAAATAAATTTGCAATGAGATTTTTCAGAAGACCATTTAATTAAATATGAAAACTTTTTCTTGATAAGATTGTGTGGAAGTGTAGTATAGAGAGTAGAAAAATCATAACTGTCAACAGAATTAAAAGAACCATCAAAAGCATGTATTTTATCTAAAACCTCTAAAGAATTTTTAACACTCCAAAAATAATTAATACCATTATTTTCATAAGCTTAATTACATGTTTTAGTGGTCTTTTTATTTGTCCTTGTACATTTTTAACCTTTACTGTTCTTACTTAGTCCATTTATAGTAATATTCTTTCGCTCGTTACTTATACATACATTGTGTTATTTTGCTATGGTCAATTTCGTATTCTTGTCTTTCATTTTTGCGTATGTACTTTGTCTATAGAGTGTCTATCTGCTATTTTGTTTTTCTTTGTTGAAATAGTTATTTGTTTTTTGTAGTGATTAAGTTTATATTACAATGTTGACTACTGTACCCAAATTTTTACCTATTATGTCTGTTAGTATTGCTCACACATTGTTGTCAATATATTGGAATTCTATGCGAATGTCATACAAGTGAGAGGTTTAGCTAGCTATAAAACAAGGTGTAATCCACCATTTTCTACATAAGGAAATGCCTGTACCAAGTCAGGAATATGACAGTTGTTTTCCATTCGTTTGTTGTGTTTGAGCTTTTGATTTTCCCATTTTATAAAGGACTTTTCGTTTTGAATTTCATTTGGAGTTTGGTCTTTTTGTTATTTTACTTTTTATTCACAGTGAAGCTAAAAATATGGTATGCATTAGATTTAACCGTATTTATAATTTTGATTTTTTTAAACGAATTGAAATGTCAATTTTCAATCCATTACTCACAAATCTCTTTTGAAGTACTACAGATTTAATCGCATGTGAACTATGATTTATTATACATGTAAAACATGTTACATATAACTTTATTTAGAATAATATTATAACATTTTTCTTTTTTTTTAGTCTATGCAGGTTACAAACACCAGTGTCAATGACATTAGTCTGGACAGTACTACACTGTCTACACATAACAAAGCTGACGATAAAACCGGGTTTTTATACAATTACGGGATTGTTCAACCTTCTAGATTGTTTGACTTGTCAAAAGAAACAAGTATCAAATAAGTAAGACAAAAAACGTGAATAATGTATAAATGACTGATACAATGTAGCTGCAGTGGTATTTTATGCTAGAAGAACATTCTGATCGATACTTGTAAGATGATTATCTACATATTGCTTTTTTTCAACACTACTAAATAATAAACAGCACAGGCGCTTAAGACGCTTTTGATATTTTTTGGATTAAAGAGTACTGCGAAATCATCTTTTTAGATGAAATGGGATGATGATTTATAAACGTAGTCAGACTTCCCTAGGCATGTATCAATCTCCTCAGTTCTTCGCAAGTCCCATATCACAGCTTTGTGATGTTGATAATGTTCGCTTTCATTCACGCCACCAGAACCGTTCCTGCTCATCAGATATTGCATAGGAAATACATACTATACCCGATCTTCAATTTATCAATATAATTCTGCTCATGGGCTGCCTTTATTGTATCATTATTATCTTGAAAAGAAATCTTCCTACTACATGGTTACCATCTTAAACCTGAAAATGTTTTGGTTTCGTTTGTTTGCTATTTTAACATTTCTACTATCATTAGTATCTTTACAGCGGAAATGTACTTCTATACTAAATAACAAAAGAAACGCACCACCTCCATGAATTTCTTTGGAGTAAAATTTTCTCTTGCATATAATTTTAAACAAAATTATTGAAATAGGTCAAAGTTTTGATAAATGTTTCTGGCGTCATTAAAATCAGATTCTGTTGGAATTAGAATTTTAACATCCAAAAAAACATATTCTTAACCAATAAAACAAAAATGTTACCACATTTGTAAGACTTAAATTGTGTGTATCTTTTCACCTGAAAACATTGAAAATGACTTTGATTTTCATTTTTGTAATTAAATTGTTGTCTGATGACCAATTTGAAATTGACTTATCTCAGACTTTGGAATTTTTATTTTTGTAATTGAAATCTCCATTGTCACCACTAAAAGGAAAATGTCTCAAGATTATGCTAAAATATAATAGATTTCTACAAATTTTTAGCAAAAACAAGAAATTGTAAACCTACTATATATATGATAAGATGGGATGCGTTATTTGTGATGTTAAGTATATTTATACATACTTATAGCATAACAGTTTCTCTTTATCGTTACAAATTCACACAGTAAAATGATACGTTGCAACAGTCCGATCCTGTAAGGTTTTATATAAATTACAAAATCGTGTAAAGTGTTTAAAGTTATACATGCAAAAGTTGTCCGACAATGAACATGATTAGTATATTTCTATTAAGTGTTGTTGCATTAAGTACTGCTTACCATGGTCAAGGTAAGCTTTTATGTTGTTTTGTTTTTAAATACAAGCAAGAATTGATAGATCATACATATATCAATGAATATATTTTACAATGATTTCATTATTTCTCGCTCCATGATGTTTGTTAGTTTGCTACTTTTTATAATGACTATGATCAGATTTGTTTACTGAAGAGTCACAGACACAATCTTATAAAGAAAAAGTTTTGTATTTGATAAAATGGTCTTTCGAAAAATCTCATTGTAATTTTATTTGCTGTAACTCGTTTAAAGCCTTTTTCTGTAACGAAAAGGAAAGTATGCTAGATACACTTACTGGAAATGTGAGGATATGATTGAAGCTTTAAATTTTCTGCTAGATAACATTTATGTACGTTTCGGCGATAAAGTGTATCGTCAGGTAGTAGGTATTCCTATGGGCACTAACTGTGCCCCTTTAATAGCAGATTTATTTCTATATTGCTATGAATCTCAGTTTATGACCAAACTCAGTAAAGACCCATCATTGTTATATTTAGTTGATACATTCAACAATACCTACCGTTATCTGGATGATATTTTTCGTTAAATAATCCAGAGTTCTCTAAATATACTTCCGAAATTTACCCAAAAGAACTTACTTTAACTAAATCTAACATAAACAGCAGCAGTTGCCCTTTTCTAGATTTAGACATTTCAATTTCTAACGGAAACTACATACTAAAATTTACGACAAAAGAGACGATTTTTCATTTCCTATTGTTAATTTTCCATTTTAGACGGCGATGTGCCTTTGGCTCCATCATACGGTGTTTATATATCCCAACTCGTTCGGTATGCCCGTGTGTGTTCTGATGTCATAGATTTTAACGAACGTAATCAATGCATCACTGGGAAATTATTGTGTCAGGGATTTCGATACCATAAATTACTTAAAACTTTTACTAAATTCTTTCATAGATACAAAGATTTGATTAGTAAATTTGGCTGTACCTGTAGAAAACTTATTAAAATGGTATTTCACATCCTAAATTTTACGGTAATATTGTACTTAAAGCGAGGAAATCACTATGTGATCCGTGTAAACTCATCGAACCTTTAAACAAACTTATAAGTAAGGGTTATCGTACCAATATTGTAATTAGATCTCTGAATATAGTTTACATTGGCACTAATATCGATTTTGTCATTAGCAAATTAAAACATAACTAAGTTGTATCTTCTTTTTGAGGCGGGATGTTTAGAGACACACACGTTAATTTTCATCTCTTAAGAAGTAGCTCCTCACTATCCTACTACCTGTCGATACATTTATTTTGGCATTGCACAAGTCATGTCTTCTCTGACTGTTCATGACGTTAAAATACTAAATCCCTGGGATGTGTTTTAGTTGATTTTAGTCTCTGATGCATGATTTTTATCATTAATTGTTTTTGGCTTTTAACTAGCTGTCAGTAACTGCGAGTACTCTCAAATCGTACTTTCTTGTTAATTCGACCTGTTGATACTATTTTTAATACTTTTTGTTATTTTATATTAATATGGATCTTGTCTGTATACCAGCTTTGATTATTTGGAATATCTACTAATTTTCACTTCTTCGTACTACATTTGTATTAACATCAAGATTATTCTCCTTTAATCTGTACAGGAAGTTTTATTGTTGATATTTACCCTTATGTATCTAGTGTTAAATTAGGTATTTATATGACAGACCTTTCTTGGTATTCCTAATTATTGGAAGATTTTATATAGACAGAAAAGTATACCTAAAACGACAAAGTTATTTTTCATTTACCTGTATATATTATGAAAACCGGTTTTTCAAAAGTGATTATTTTCTAAGGGTTTAATATTTCGCAGTAGTGCCATGGCTTTATTTGGACTTGTTTGTTTGCTTTTGGCCTTGAATGTTTGTCCCTAATATTTTATTAACTATGTATTTACTTTCAGGTATCACAGATCGAATTTATTCGTTCATAGTGTGTTAATTTACTTTTTGATTGAGTTAAGCCTTCCAATTGATGTTTTATCGTGTGTTTTCTATGTTGTGATGTTATACTATTGTTTCAGAAAAAGGGAGAAGGTTTGGTACCATTAAAACGTTTAATCCCGCTGCAAATGTTTGCACCTGTCCTAAGTCAGGAATCTGATGTACAGTAGTTGTCGTTTGTTTATGTAATTTATACGTGTTTCTCGTTTCTCGTTTTTATATATACTAGACCGTTGGTTTTACCATTTGAATGGTTTTACACTAGTACTTTTGGGGCCCTTTATAGCTTGTTGTTCGGTGTGAGCCAAGGCTCCGTGTTGAAGGCCGTACATTGACCTATAATGGTTTACTTTTATAAATTGTTATTTGGATGGAGAGTTGTCTCATTGGCACTCACACCACATCTTCCTATATCTATTAGTGTCTTTCGTTGTTTTATATCTTTGAAAGATTTCCCATCCTTTTAGTGCAATCCTGTTTTTACAATCTCAGTTTCACATATAACTAAAATATCAGTGTATGTATTGCTACAGACTAGTATATTTCGGCACATAGATTAAGATGTTGATTTGTTGTCCAGCCTGCGACATTTATGTCGCGAAAGCGAAACATAGCGATCCTAGATTCCGTCGTCGGCGTCGGCGTAGTCGTCAGCGGCGGTAACATTTAGGTTCAGTGTGTGGTTAAAGTCTTTTTTAGACATCGATAACTTTGTCAAACCTTCATAAAATTTTATGAAATTTGGACAGAAGCTTGTTTATCAAGGGCAAAATTTTGAAAATATCTATTTTCATTTTTCCGCATTTTGCTAATAAATGGACTTAGTTTTTTTACAGTTAATATTCAGATTAGGTATGAGCTTAAAGTTTTTCATTCATCAATAACTTTGTCAAACCTTCATGAAATTTAATGAAATTTGGACAATAGCTTGTTTATGATAAAAAGACAGTATCCAAAGTAAAATTTTGAAAATATTTTTATTTTCATTTTTCTGTATTTAACTGATAAATGGACTTAGTTTTTTTACAGTTAACACTTAAGCTCAGTCATAGATCAAAGTTTTCCAGTCATCAATAACTTTGTCAAACCTTCATGGAATTTTATGAAATTTGGACAGAAGCTTGTTTGTGACCAAAATAGAAAGTATCCAGAGCAAAATTTTAAAAATATTTATTTTCATTTTTTAGTATTTTACTGATAAATGGATTTAGGTTTTTACGGTAAACAAGTAGATACAGTCTGTGTTTAAAGTTATTTTCACATCAACTACTTTGTCAAACCAGTATAGAATTTTATGAACCTTTGGCAAAAGCTTTTTTACGATTAAGAGATGATGTCTGAAGCAAACTTTAAATTTTTTTTTTCCATTTTCAGTATTTTTCTGAAAGATGGACTTAGTGTGTTTACAGTTAACATTTGTTATGAAACTTTGTCTTTAGAAGCTTATCTTCAAGGCCCATAAATTTCATCTAAAGAAAAGTTTTTCTTATAAATTCTGTATTTTACTGATAAATGGACTCACTTTTTAAGTCAACATTACACTTTTACACTGACAGCAGCAATCACAGGCGAGACACAGGGTTCCGCGGAACCTCTTACGAATTTTTTATTTGCCTTTTCTCTTTTTGTTCATGTCTCATTTAAATAATCACCTAAAGGTCAAGACAAACTTGGTACTAGGGAAACGAAAGGGAAAATGGCTAATACCACCGAAACAGCTGTCGAGAAATATGCTGCCAGTTACCATCGTCGGCATCTAGTGACTACCACAAATATCCATTCTTCCCAAAAAACATCAGAGATTTGAACGCTCTTTCCCTTGGGGTCCGTCCGGCCGTGCGTGTGTCCTTCCGTCCGGTCTTGTTAGCGCCCTCACGTGTACAATTCTTGCGAGATGTTTATAAAACGTATATCATAGATTTATATCAGCAATTTCTCGGACGCGTTTGAAAACAAGTGCAGATGAAATATTTTTAAAAGAGTTATGCCCCTTGGAAACATTAGTTATACGGAAAACTGCTTCGTTAGCGCTCTCATTTGTACAATTCTTGCCATATTTTTATGAAACTTATATTGTAGTTTTATATCAGCAATGTCTTGGACGTGTTTGAAAATCAGTGCCGATCAAATTTTTTTTTTCAAAGTTATGCCCTTGGAAACATTAATTGTATGAAAAACTGCATCGTTAGCGCTCTCATTTGTACAATTCTTGCCAGATTTTTATGAAACTTATATTGTACGTTTATATCAGCAATATATTGGACGTGTTCGAAAATCAGTGCCGATCAATTATTTTTATAAGAGTAATGCCCCTTTGAAATATTGATTATATGGATAATGGCATTGTTAATTTTTTCATGTTTACAATTCTTGCAAGATTTTTATGAAACTTATATCATAGGTTTATCTCAGCAATATCTCGGATGATTTCAAAAATAAGTGCTTTAACGAGTTATGCCCTTAGATATATAAATTATATCGGAAATTGCAATGCATTTGCTCTCAAGCCTTCATTTCTCTAAGATATTTAAAAAAAGTTTTAAAGAACAAAAAACAATTTTTTTTTAGTTATTGCCCTTTGACCTTGGACAGATAGAATAAGTGCAACGCGGGGAACATATCATACAATAAATATCTTATTTACCTTAAAAATTGCTCTTTAAAGCATGTTGAGCTGATAAAGAATCGACAAATATAATCACATTATCTGGTTTAAATTCTTCTACCCATATAAGAGACAGAAATATTGCCATAAGCTTTGGATATTTAGATCCGTCCGTATATAACTGGCGATATAGCGTATCAATCATGAAGTTACTTTCACTTTGAATTAAGTATATATGGCCTTTTCGAGAGGAGCATTGAGAGTTGTCAACATACACGGAGTTTAAACACATGCGAAATGGAGGTGGATATTGTTTGTATCTATATATTTGGTAAATGTCTATATCATATTGATTAATCATATCTTTTGCAACAGAGAAGAAAGGTTTTCTAGTCGGTTTTATTTCCATGGAGTAGCAAAGAAAGGTTGCTTTTTGCTAAGCTTTCCCTAGTTGGATGATTATCATCATGACTAGATATATTCAAGAAGGATTTGGTAATTAGACACTTCCTACGTACTTCGTAGGGTGAGTCATCCATTTCTACTTGCAGTCCACTAGTTGCTACATTTTTATATGCACCTGTACAACTTCGAAGTGCCTGACTTTGCACCCGGTCCAGAATTTTCTTTACATAATATGAGGCAGAGTTGTATACTTCACATCAGTAGTCTAATTTAGATCTTATTAGTGCAATATATATGTTTCTAAGTGAATGACTATTCGCTCCCCACTTGGTACCAGTTAGAAGTTTCATACAATTTAAGACTTTACTGCATTTTACCTCAATATATATTGCATATGTTTTAACCAAGTCAATTTACTATCAATAGTTATCTCTAAAAATTTCACTTTAATAACAACTTCTATTAAACTCTTACCCAACTTTATTAATAACTTATAAGACTTTTTCTTTCATCTAAACACAATGGATATAGTTTTTGAGGGGGCAATAAGAAATCCCAATTTATTACACCATGTGTTGATATTGCCAAGATCTTTTGTAATATCCTTTGAATATAACCAATATTTTTACCGAACATCCATATAGCACTGTCGTCTGCAAATTGGGAAATATAACAATTATTAATGTATATGTGGAGATCATTTACCATATTATTGAATAATGTAGGGCTGATACAACTTCCTTGAGGGGTACCATTTTGAATCGTGAGAGTATCAGAGAGTGTGTTATTTATTTTGACCTGTATGGTTCTATTAGTAGGAAAACAATTAACCCATCCTAGCATGTTACCCTTTATCCCAATTTCAATTAGTTTGTTTAAAAGTTCAAATTTCAATATCATACCAAATGCTTTCTAGAAGTCAATAAATACTCCAACTAAATATTCTTTTTTTCAAAAATTATTTTTGTATATCGTTATCAAGTCTAATATTTGTTCTATCGTACTTCTATTATGACGGAATCAACTCTGATTAGATGAGTAAATATGATTTTTCTCAAGGTACCACCGCAGTCTGTTATAAATCATCCTTTCCATAATATTTTACAAAATTTGATGTTAGAGCTATTGGTCTATATGTATGTGGATCACAAGTCAGGAACATGACAGTTGTTTTCCATTCGTTTGATGTGTTTGAGCTTTTGATTTTCCCATTTTATAAAGGACTTTCCGTTTTGAATTTCTCTTGGAGTTCGGTATTTTTGTTATTTTACTTTTTAAATCTTTCCCTTTTTATCAAAACTTGGAATTATTATTGAATGTTTCCGAGTCAGAAGAAGATCTTGTAAGTACAATTAGTGATTTATCACTTAAGCTTTTAAACATACTATAGGTAACCGTTTTATATAGATTAGATCTTTAACTTTATAGCAGGATACATGACCTATAATGTTTACATTTATATTGACTTGGATGGAGAGTTGTCTCATTGGCACTCATACCACATCTTCTTATATCTATATAGGTAACCATATCTTTACCAGGATACATGTATGTATCTGTATATCAGCAATAGCATCCTGTAATTCATTAAGAGTAAATGGTTAATCATAACTTTTGGAGTTTTCAGAAAAGTTTTCGTTCAAGTTTTCAACTTCTTTAGACTCAATTTGTTCTTTAAATTATATAAATGCTTCTGAAGAGTTACTTGTACTGCTTACATTGGTAAATGCTCCTGTCAATATACTAGCTTTTTCTTAAGTCGACTCTTATTCATAATGTTTGTAAATCAAAGTTGGCATAATTAGAGAATTAATTGTTTTACCCAACTCATTTTCTGAATTGTATTCCAGACTTGGCGTTTATTATTATTACCATTATTCAAACCACTGCAGAAGTTTTCCCAATACTGTTCCTATGCTAATTTGATTTGATTTTCACATTCCTTTTCCTTTTCTCTGTATATTAGGTAATCATGTCCTCCCCCTGTGTGACAGGCCTTGTAACGAACTTTAATACGTTCTTTGAATACCCTTGTGCAATTTTCATTCCAACAAGGTACCTCTGGTTTATTATTTTCCTTCCTTTTCTTTGTAGGAATGTGCTCACTAGCAATTTTAATGATAGTATTAGTGATATGAGTACATGATTCATTAATATCACTGCTAACCATGCTCTCACTTATCATCCGTTACATCATAAACAACAACTTAATACTCTAAGAAGTACTACTACTACGGAGTGTTTAACTACCATGAGTACCAATGAGGGTATCGCACGGTCGATACATTCACCGGGCGAGACAGTCATGGGTAGTCAAGGTCAGACGGGTTTTTTTGTATTTATAGTTTCTCTTAATATAGAATTATCATACTCTCCGCAAAAACACAAATATGGATAAAAATGTCAATATAGGGCAAACAATCCCATAAGTAAACAAATAGATAAATATGGGTAAGTATCGTCGTTCAAGGGAAATAACTCTTATAGGTATGAGCAATCAACTTACGATATCAAAAATCTTTAAAAATCTGTAGAACTAGCCCTGCGCAAAACTTTTCTTACTAACAAAATTATATTTAAGGGTCTGGCAAGTGCTCTTCGAAATCTATTTCCAAAATATTAACATTAATTTTATCAGCTATCAAAGCTAGGCTTGAGAGAGCTATTATAAAAAATGGAAACAACACGTTAAATAATTTAATATAAAAACTAGGGGTCACGGACCTTGATTTTTCGTTAGAATACATTGATATTAACGAAATTTCACGTTGCGATATATAAATGATATTTACTCACTAAATAATTCAAAGTTTGGTGACTACTGAACGCATGTATTCCAATAAACTTGAAATAAAGGAAACCACAGATACAGTTAAGTTTGCTTCATATCTTGACTTACATCTATAAATTGACAATAAGGGTCGGTTAAGAACAAACTTTACGACAAAAGAGAGCATTTCATCTTTCAAGCAACATTGCAGCTTCGCTTGCATATGGAGTATATATCTCTCAGTTTGAATTTCCTATGAATGTCTGTGAATGTGATGGAATATCTGTTTCACAGATGACGATTGATATGTTCCAATTGTCATAACCATAACCCCTTCCTCTTTTCCCGGATGTAATCACTTATCACTAACTTACATGAGCAACACGACGAGTGCCACATGTGGAGCAGGATCTGCTAACCCTTCCGGAGTAAATGATATCATCCCTGGGTTTGATGGGTTCGTGTTGCTCAGTCTTTAGTTTTTCCGTGTTGTGTTTTGTAGACTGTTGGTTGTCTTTTCGTCGTTTTTGTTGTTTGTCATGGTGTTGTCAGTTTGTCTTTTCGTCGTTTTTGTTGTTTGTCATGGTGTTGTCAGTTTGTCTTTTCGTCGTTTTTGTTGTTTGTCATGGTGTTGTCAGTTTGTCTTTTCGTCGTTTTTGTTGTTTGTCATGGTGTTGTCAGTTTGTCTTTTCGTCGTTTTTGTTGTTTGTCATGGTGTTGTCAGTTTGTCTTCAACTTCTGAGTTTAGATATCCCTTTGATATTTTCCGGCTCTCTATAAACGTTTACTATGCTGAACTGATGAAGGTTAAGGTCGTTACAAATATACACAGTAAACTTATACGTTTCAACAGTCCAGTCCTAAACATGTCTTACAACAAATGTATATAAGTCACAAATCGCGTAAAATATTCATAAAGAAGTTGTCCGACAATAAACATGATTTGTTTATTTCTATTAAGTGTTGTTGCATTAAGTACTGCTTGTCTACCTCGAGGTAAGCTTTTATAATGTTTTTAAATAAAGTAAGATATGAGCATAAATATATCATTGAATTCTACAGTAATATCATGATTACATACATTATGATTTTTGTTTACTTGCTTGGTTTTTTTTAATGACTTTCGTCATTTTTTTTTATTAACTGAAGAGTCACAGACTTAAGTGTCTTTCGTTGCTTTATATCTTTAAACGATTTTCGATTCTCTTAGTGGATCCTTCTTTTTCAGTCATTACCATCTATGTAACATATAACAAAGATATCGGTGCATTTGTTGATACGGACCCATAATTTCGTATATAGATAACGATCCTGTTTGACTTGTTTGATTTGTTTGATTTGCTTTTTTTGGTGTTCATGTCTCAGTTAAGTACCATCAGCTTTTTTTTAAAACCAAAATACATACTTTTTAAATACTAACATTTATAAATTGATACAAGGAATAAAGTGCATATGAAGAATGATGTTTAAACTTAAAAAAACATCTGATCGCAACAAAAGACAAATGAAGGACTGTTTAATTTCTACCCTTTTATATTGATTTTCAATAAAAATGACAATACAGCGTGAAGCTGTATCGGATGACCTTAATTCTGTAATACCGAAATCATATATAACCAAAAAAAAAAAAAAAAGCGTTGAATCAAAACAAAATCTCCTCCTATATTTCGGTAGAAATAGTCGTGCCGCTGGAATGTCAAATATATCACTGGGGTGCTATTTATGGAGGTAAAAAACCAATGGATAGACATTTACATGTTAATGGGTCATAAATATTCATCTTCTTGTAACATGCTAAAACGTCTAAATGATAGCTGGGAAATATAATTGGGTTGTGATTTTCCTAAGAAATATATGAATGGGTATAAATTTTGCATTAATCAATAAATGAATGGTGGGAGTGGGGTTTCAAGCAATCAATAACTCTGTCAAACCTTTGTTGAGTGCATTTTATGATCAGAGGCACAGGCACTTGCCTCTGAAATTTGTTTTACTTTTACCGATATACCTTAATATGCATAAATGAGAGTTTGTGAATGAAAAGATAGTAACTACAGCAAAAATATCGAAAACATTTTTGTTTTATTTACCCTTTTTCACTGCT
>JAASAO010001207.1:0-22349 GCA_017311375.1 Mytilus coruscus
TTGTTACGAATATATATTCACTGGTGATCGAAAAGATGGATCTGTCGTAGAGTTGTCACTGCATCTTAAGATCCTCTACGATAGATAATTTAGATAATCTGCAATCAATTCCATCTGCATGCCTAATATATCATGTACTGTGTAACAACTCTAGATTCCATTGACGAGGAAAGGTAACACTTGGCCATCGAAAGATGAATATTTAGTTCAGTCTAGGTGGCTGAGTGGTCTAGAGCGCTGGACACAGTGCAGGCGGTGTTGTCTCGATATCTCAATAGCATGAGTTCGAATCCCGGCGAGGAAGAACAAAATTTGCTTCCGCAAATTTGCAAATTTAACATTGTTGTGCTGTATTTAGAGTAATTATATATATATATATACATATACAAGTCTAAATTGAAAACAACGTTCAAACCTATGAATGCGTTGAATAAAACCGCAATTTTTATACGTGTGCATTCAAAACAAATTTCTTGTTAGAGGGTCTGAATACAACACAAACAACATTTTCAAAAGACCAAAAAGTGAAAAGTATATTTTAACAAAACGCATTTGACTAACAGGTCGAACAACAAATGTTCTTAAACCCTGCTGACTGCCATTGGCAATTGCCAAATAAACGGATCACCGATGTAATAAATGGATCTTAATTATAAATTTAATACTAATCAGAAAACGATAAACTTGCGGAAAAGATGATATACCGCAAACAAAAGGTGCAAAGGTTTTTGTACACCATATCCGGATTTCGACAAGTAATGTCTCTTCAGTGATGTTAGGAATCGAAACGGTATTTGGAAAACCATACAATTTACCTCAATTTAGGATAGATTCTTGAATTTTGAGGAGTCAAAATAGGATGAAGGGATCATATAAACCCGAAGGCAAATATAATACAAGCCCAAACGAAAAATATAAACAAGTCTAAATTGAAAACAACGTTCAAACTTATGATTGCGTTGGATAAAACCGCAATTTCTATACGTGTGCATGCAAAACAAATTTCTTGTTAGAGGGTCTAAATACAGCAAAACAACATTTTCCAAAAGACCAAAAAGTGAAAAAGTATATTTTAACAAAACGCATTTGACTAACAGGTCGAACAACAAATGTTCTTAAACCCTGCTGACTGCCATTGGCGATTGCCAAATAAACGGATCCAGATGTAATAAATGGATCTTAATTATAAATTTAATACTAATCAGAAAACGATAAAATTGCGTCGTAATATAGTACATGATATAAAAGGCATGAAGATGGAATTGTTATATCATGAACTGTATTACGACGCTAGATTAAAACTGACGAGGAAGGTATCACCCGGCCACCGAAAGCTTTATTTTGTGAAGCCTAGGTGGTCGTGTGGTCTAGCGCGTCGGATACAGTGCAGGTGATTTGGTGTCACGATATCTCAGTAGCATGAGTTCAAATCCCGGCGAGGAAGAACAAAAATTTGCGAAAGCAAATTTACAGATCTAACATTGTTGGGCTGATGTTTAGACGAGTTGTATATATATATCATAGGTTTGTATATTATATATATATTAAATGATTGAATGATAGCCAACGATATTTAACCTTAGTCAAAATTTACTATTATTTTTTTTAATCATAATCAAACTGCTATTTATTTGGGATGTTTAAATACGCATCCTCTGTTATAAATACTCTACCGTTGTCAAATTTGAAATATTATTCCAGCTTAGATCGGTTAGTGCTGTTTATTGGGAATGTAGTTCCACTCAATCGTTGTTGTAACATCGAAACTGTCGTCACCTTTTAAATTTTAGAATATTCATACAAATGAAGGATATCTGTTATCCAAAATATTTAACATTTGTTCATTTTATTGTTATTTTTGGTGATGTTGTACCTTTTAGACTTATGATATATTATATTTTGTAGTGTATTGTATCATAATTATATGATCCATCGCCCCGTAAGATTTATCGTTGGCTATTATTCAGTCATTTAATATTTTTACCTTTTGTAGTCTGCATTGAGTGTGTTCACTGATCCGATATTCCTACTGCATACTACATGCATTTGGAAATTTTATTTTAAGAAATTGAGATCTTTCACTATCAAACTTATCAAAACAGAACATCATATTTCAAATTCAGAAAACGACATCGATCAAGGAATTGTTCCAAAAGGGTAAGTTATAAAGCTTCGCCACTCACAACAGGGGAAAAGTCAAACATATTTTTCATAGATTGAATAATATTCTATACAACAGTTCCTTTAGTCTGATGGATCTTTTACGTCTAGAAGCAATTCATCAAGTTAATAATTTATACAAACTAAGTGATAACTTGTACTGCCGATCTCGTGACAAATTGTCGGATCTTGAACTTGACGAAATTCAAATACGTCTTAGTGATATCAAACGTATTGAATCACATAAGCTTCACGTCAAGCAGATATACAAATTTAAACGTGATGGTGTGCAAGTTAACCACCCTTTAAACAGACCTTCAAAAATTCAACTAAAAGCCTCGCAACCGTAGATTTCGAAGAAAAAGTCAAATTCCGGTCAATCCCATCAACACGGTTGTCAATTTGTCAACAGTCTTTTTAACTGAGGATGAAATTAAAGTCTTATCTAAGGGTTTGAATTTTTGCCCTACTCCCAGTAATAATAGATAATAGATATAGATAATATGAAACTGGAAGATGACCTTAATAATTTTGCCAGAACCCTCAGAATTAAAGAATATTTTGGTAACAAGGATAATGAGGAAGACTCAGACACGTCTGACTCAGAGGAAGAAATCAGAATTCCGCACTTTAAAAAGAAGAGTTCATGGATTCCAAAACCATGCAAATCTGCTACACTGGAAGATGTTATCGACAAAATCAAATCGGATGTTTTTCATCTAGCTAGCAACAAGGACTCGTCGTTTTATAACACCTCTTTGACGAGAAAAAGCCATACAATTGCTGAGAAACCGAGATGATATTGTGATAAAACCTGCAGACAATGGGAGTGCCGTTGTAATAATGGACAAAACTAACTACATCGCTGAAGCAGAGCGTCAGCTCTCTGATTAGAGATTTTATAAGAAACTTGGCTAAGACCCTACTTCCGAGTTTAGTTGCAAAATTATTACTGCGTTGCAAACCATGCACAATGACGGTCACATAGATGAGGATACAATCGGATATTTAAAACCAGAGAACGCCAAGCCTGGTCGATTGTATCTTCTTTCCAAAATACACAAGGTTAACAACCTTGGTAGACCCATTGTATCCGCAAACGGCCACCCGACTGAAAAGAACTCAGAATTCGTAGACTTTCATTTAAGATCTCATGTAGAAAATCTTCCTTCTCACATTCAAGACACTACAGATTACCTTCGTACAATGGAATCCATGAACCCTCTTCCTCCGGAAACTCCTTGTCATTTAAGATGTCACCTCATTATATACCAACATACCTCATGATGACGGAATACAATCGTGTAAGGAAATATGGGACTCGCGCAACATTTTAGAACCAACTACCAAATGTTTAGTCCAGCTGCTTACTCTGGTTCTGAAATGCAACAATTTCACCTTTAATGGTGAACATTACCTTCAGATAAACGGGACAGCTATGGGGACGAAAAGGCACCGTCTTACGCCAATATTTTCATGGGCAAATTAGAGAAACAAATCATTTCAACATCTTTATCCAAACCTCTGTCTTGGTTCCGTTTCATCGATGACGTTGACATGAAATGGATTGAATCCCAACAAAAATTGGATGATTTTATCAGACATGCAAACAACGCCCACCAGTCAATTAAATTTACATATGAAATTTCCGACTCTAAAATATCTTTCTTAGACACAACTACATCTATAAAGGACGGTATCATATCAACAGACCTCTACTGTAAACCCACATATAAAATCAGTACCTTTCTCCCAAAGCTGTCACCCCAAACACTGTACAAAAAGCATCCCGTACAGCTAAGCTCTCAGAGTACCGCGGATTTGCTCCTCTGAGGAGGCTGTCACTAAACGGTTACAGGAACTTCGCAGATTTTGACCAAACGAGGTTATAAGAAATGGGATAAAGATAAGATAAGGATAAGGCGTTTGCGCGTGCTAGCAGCCGCAATGACCTATTACAGTACAAACAGAAGAGGCGCAGCAAAATAGTTCCGTTTGTTTTAACATACAATCCCGCCTTTACTAACCTTTCACGTTTGATCCGTGCCAATTGGCAAATTATTGCCAAGCACCCAAAATTATCCAAGATCTTTCCCAAACCTCCTGTCCTAGCTTTTCGGAGACCAACAAGTCTGAAAGACCTATTTGTGAGAGCTGACGTCTCCTCTAATAAAAGCTGTTCAACTGCAGGATGGTGCAAGTCGTGTGGTAACAGACGATGTCTGACTTGCCAACAAATACTGAATACTCAAACATTTACTTGCCACTCCACTGGGTCTGTGTACTCTATATTTTGCAATGTAACTTGCAAAACCCAGAATGTAGTATACCTTCTTCAGTGTCGATGTGGCATGCAGTATGTTGGCGAGACAGAACAGCCATTCAACAAACGCATGAATGGTCATCGAAGTGACTTCACCTGCAAGCCCGACCTCCCCGTAAGTCGTCATTTGAGATCACCTGGGCACGCCCAAGCTGATCTCAAAAACCTTACCATCACAATCATAAACCACAACGAGGGTTGGTCAAGGGCCGATAGACTTGCTTGGGAAAGGTTTTGGATAAGAAAGCTAAGGACAGTTTCCCAGAGGGCATAAATGAAAAAAAACATAGAACATGTAGAATGAGTCACTCATTTTCCTACCATCACTTGTTTCCAGTAACTTAGGCTTCCGTCCTGGACTCTTACAGTTTTAATGAATTTTATAATTATATCAGTTTAAATTACAGGGTTCTATTCATTTGGGAGGGATGTACAAGGACGCAGTCACGTTCACTTATTTAACCTTAGTCAAAATTTACTATTATTTTTTCTAATCATAATCAAACTACTATTTATTTGGGATGTTTAAATACGCATCCTCTGTTATAAATACTCTACCGTTGTCAAATTTGAAATACTATTCCAGCTTAGATCGGTTAGTGCTGTTTATTGGGAATGTAGTTCCACTCAACCGTTGTTGTAACATCGAAACTGTCGTCACCTTTTAAATTCTAGAATTGTACCAGTTCGTATCGCACATTACTATTTTTATTTAAAGCATATCTTTGCAGACTCTGTTGTCAATTGCTGTTTACAAAAAAAAAATAGAATTGTATAAATGTCTCTATGATGTTCGGGTTAAACTGTGTTTATTGTATAAATTTCAAGATTGTTATAGTTTTATAATCAGAATAGATTCATTTTACATCATATTCATACTGATGAAGGATATCTGTTATCCGAAATATTTAACATTTGTTCATTTTATTGTTATTGTTTGGTGATGTACCCTTTAAGACTTGTTATATATATATATATATATATATATATATATATATATATATATATATATATATATATATATATATACAACTCGTCTAAACATCAACCCAACAATGTTAGATCTGTAAATTTGCTTTCGCAAATTTTTGTTCTTCCTCGCCGGGATTCGAACCCATGCTACCGAGATATCGTGACACCAAATCGCCTGCACTGTAGCCGTCCGCTAGACCACACGACCACCTGGGCTTCATAAAATGAAGCTTTCGGTGGCCGGGTGTTACCTTTCCACGTCAGTTTTAATCTAGCGTCGTACTACAGTACATGATATATAAGGCATGGAGATGTTATTTTACAGATCAGCTAAATTATCTATAGTAAAGGATCCTACAAATTGATGTAAGATACAGTCACAGAAAATAATTATATTTATAAGTACGTCTGAGCCAGTGACAACTCTACAACAGATTTATCCATCGGATCACCAGCAGTGATGGTGATACATGGCTGTGTACATATATATATATATATAATGTCTAAAAATAGCAACAATCAACATTCAATCTATTTAGGCGTGGATCAGTTTGTGAAAATAAACTGATACAGTTACTGAATTAAAATTATATAAATGTCTAAGAATATAACTTAAACACGCTAATTAATACATTGAAAAGTTCTATTAGATTTTAAATAGAAATACGCAATATTTCGCTAAACAAATTAGCTTCATCAGGCGTGTGCATCTCTCAAGGTGAAATCGGATGCATGACAAAAAATATTTTGTAGCTCAAACTACACAGAATTTTAGTAAAAGTTTAACATATTTATTGATGTTCTATAAAAATATATGTTTGTAGCTACAACTACATAAAGTTGGAGTAAAAGTTTAACATATTTATTGATGTTCGATAAATTGTATGAATTTCTATAAATTAATTTGTATGATTTCAAGATTGTTATTTAGATTTGTTTTAAATCTTTTTCGTCTCTCTCATTGAGTCCATCAGGTTCAAGAGTTCGTAACTGGTGCATTCAAAATCCTCTCTTTTTGTCTTCCTTGTGTATCCCAATTTTGGTTTTTCTCAATGATTTGAAATGTGACATTTTCAAAATCATGCCCTGCTCTTAAAAGATGTCTTGTGATTGGGCAGTTTCTTTCTTTTGTATAAAATGACCGATGGTTATTTAGTCGGATGTTAAATGATGTTTTTGTTTCACCAACATATTGCAACTTGCAAGTTCCACAAGTTAGAACATAAATACAATTTTGCGTTTTGCAATTTGATGTTATAAATATGTTGTATTTTTCTTTGTGACTGTGCTGACGAATTGGGTTTCGATGTTGGCGACTTTGCAGCACTTACAATTGCCCTTCCGCATAGTTTATAACCTCCTATTGTCGATATAAGATGGTTGTTATTAAATCGTGTTGACAAATATTTCGGCGTAACAAATAGCCTTCGTCGGTGTCAATAATTTTAACAATACTGATTGTAGGTTAAAATAGATCAGTAATACAGGTAAGTTTTGGTCTATTGATTTTAATCCATAATCTTGAACATCATAATATAAACAAAACTCGATACTCTAATATACGTGACCGTGTATATTTACATTCCAAAATGAGTGAAAACAAAACTTAGTATTTCTTATTGATGCCGTTTGGATGATGTACATTTAGTTCCTTAATCCAAAAGCTTTCCCGAACCTGTTGCTGGGCATCACTGAGTGAATGTTCTGTTCAATCACTAGGATTTTCATGCGATTAAAGTCATCAAGTTTGTGACCTGATTGTGTGAAATGCTGAGAAACTGGGAAAAGTGGCCATTGAGGCGTTTGTGGAAAGGCTGCTTTGACTCACCAACATATTGGAGGCCACAAACCGAACATTCCAGTATGTAAATAACGTTCATACTTTTGCAAGTAACATTGCAAAATATCTTATAGTTATTTTCGGTTGCCTTACTGTGAAACGTTGATGAATGCTGCATCTGTAGTCAGCATTTGCAGCGTTTTTCCTCACACGAATGACATTCTCCAGAAGTTCTTCTATTATCAGACACTTCAGCCCGCACTAGCAGGTTCTGCAGACTGTTGGGTTGCCTAAAAGCTATCATGGGAGGCTCAGGAAAATCTTGGATAGTTTGGAATTCTTTTCAACTGTTTTCCAATGCTCACGAATGACACTAAAGCTGTTTTTGAGGGATGGGTGGTAAGTGAGAACACATGGAGTCCTTTTATATATTTTCATACGTCTGATGTAAAGATGATAGTTTCTGAATATCATGAGACTTTATTCATGATGCATAAACAAACATTGCAAAAGTTTGTCGTAAGTTCACACAGTCAGTGTAAGATTCATCTTGTGAAGTCTATATCAAACAAGCGTTCAACATGGACTTTTTCTAAACTAACTGGGTTTCTTCTCAACGTTCACAGCCAGCGATTAGACAGTTTATATAGAAATGTACAAATACATAGTAAGCAACGTAAACAGAAAAGTCTAAAAAAAAATTTCAAACAAATCTAGGGTCAAGTTTGACTTAAGCAGTGAAAACATTTCCTCTATCTTTTATTTTTAGCAGAGAAGAAGCAAACACCAAATGAATTTCAAGTCTTGGGTTATATTAAATATTCGGCCAACCCCGCTATTACAACAAAATCACTGACAGCAAGCTTCTCCGAGACAACAAGGCAGTAAATTAGTTTATGTGATATTTGGTAACATATCGTTTATCTAAATAAGAAGCAGTGTGGTTGAAAAGGGTTTTGATAACGTTTAAGGCAACCCTTGCTATCTTTAAAACATAACATAATCAGAGAGCTTAACAATTCAATAAACGTGTAAAACAAGTTCTCGAAAATATGCACAGGTCAATACCTATTTTGCAAACGATAATATATCATGATCTTTATTTGTTAGGTAATACAGAGAAGAATTGATGGGACTGTTGACTTTTACAGAAAATGGGCAGCATATGAAGATGGTTTTGGAAATAAAAAACACGAATTTTGGCTGGGTATGTAAATATATTATAAAATAAATCATGACAACTACTGACAAGGTTCTCGTTTTTGTTTTTCATGCTGTTGTGTTACCATTTTCAATTATATTTATATTTTAAGGTGAATATGTTGACATTACAATCCGATATCTCATGAAAGTTCGAAAGGCACATGTCCCTTGTATTTAATTAACCAGCAGTGTCATTTCTGAAATTCAATTCTATAACAGATAGTTATGAGATTCTGTCAGCAGGAGATTCTGTCATCAGTATGGTCTAAACCTTACAAAAACCCAAACATACAAAGAAACAAAATCAAGAAGTCAGCATATCATGTGCTTAAATGATTAGTTCTGTACATTTCTATCGCTATCCGTTGATTAAAACGTTCATAGAAGAGTATCATTAAAATTCAGAGTAAAGCTACATATTCCTCTAGAATATATCTAGAGGCTTCTCATACTTTTGGTATGAAACGTCCGTGATGAACGTTATTCTAGAAATAGGTGTTGTGTGCACTGGAATCGGTACTATATGTGGATGTACGGTCGTAATTAGTCGACTGCATGTCAATGAAGGCACCGTTCGCCTAGTAGCCAGTGCTTTGGTACTAGCATGATTTAATTGCTACGCTTAATGATATAACATTAATTTAAGAGAATATATGAACGTTTGCAGCAACTATAATAATAAATTTGAGGCAACAGTAGTTTAAAATCTCATAAATACAATAAAAATATACAAATCAAGGTAAAAAAAAAAAATCTGCGGGAATTGCACAAATTTAAAAAAGTGCAAGAACAAGTGAACCGACAGAATAAGAGTCCCCTACCATTAATTTTCTACCAGTTTTCGGAGGTTATAACAGAACCATAAGAGACATTTTTCTATGTATTAGAACAAACCTAAACTTAAAAGAATACTCTAAACGTTTTTACAAATTAACATTAACTATTTATCCTGAATTTCATTTTTTATGATATTTTCGCTTATGTTGTTTCTACATACAGTTATGTAATGTTATTTCTAATTGTTGATCCTGATGTTAAGTAAAGCTCGGCAACGGCTTAATAAATAACAAGTCTTTGAGTACACCGACATGACAGAATTTCAACAGAGTTTATCTTTACAAGATGAAGATCGAACAAACGGATATTTCCCGTCATTGATAATCTGTTCAACTGTTTTAGTTTCGTACATGTACGGAAAAGTGGTGTGTATAAAACATGCATTAACAAGTAATCTATGTTGCTTTGATACGAAACAAATGGAGAGAAATTGTATAGCTACTTGATGTTGTTATATTATTATCAGTTAACATTATTACTATATGTCAGCATGTTTCTTGTGAACGTACAATTGGAAGCATCCTCGCAAAAATGTGCCAAACATTTAAGGGTTCTATTCGGACGGTAGGTTGGTTTTGACAGAAAAGATACAACCATCAGGTTATATCACTTCATATATCGTATGTCGCTATCACAAATTGACAGATCGATATATTATATCAATTTCCGTACTCACTACTCACAGTTAGTGTCAAATAAACAACCCATCCAGCTTGCAAATCTTACGTTGTTACATTTTGGTAATGTTGCTGGCTTGCATACTTTCTTCTGGTGGGTGAGCCATGCATTGCAGGAGATATTTTACTGACCTTGTCGACTCACCTGATCTCATTGTGTTAAGAGTTTGCCCTAGTCAGTTGATAATCTATCAAATATTTTAATATAACTGGACGTACCAAATATTTACCGAATATCGATTAACTACGTTTTTATTTAAGTTGTAGCGATACGATATTAGTAATAAAGAGTTAAGTACAAAAGCAGGTGAACGGGACACCATATTATCGAATAAAACAAAATTTCTGGAATAAGATATGCTTTACTTTACCGTAAGCTGATTATAAGCAAACATATTTCTTTACTCAAAATAACTTTAAGCATTCATTTATTAAATATAGGAAACCAGAATATACATACCCTTACAACTTCTGGTGACTATGAGTTGCATATTGAGCTTGAGAACGTCAATGGAGAGACGGCTTTCGCAAGATATAACTCATTTAGGATTGATGACGCCAATTTTGACTACACGTTACATGTTGATGGATATAGGGGTACTGCTGGTATGACTTTTACAATCTAGTCCATTTACTCTCTATAAAGACCTTATTTAATCTCTTTGCTCACGCCCCTAACTTTTTTCTTTAAAAATTCAATTAAAAATACATTACACGTTGAAAAGAAATATGGATATTAAAATCCAGAGTGGACTATTTAAGAGAATGTACAATAAACATTGGATGTAAACCTTACAACTTCTTCAGTGAAAAAAACCCGAACTAAGAATAATCCTTACATAGATATAAGAAGATGTGTAAATAATTTTCATATAGACATGCATATTTCTTTAATCACTTGTACCTGCAAACGTAATCTTCCAAAAACGTTTGGAAAATGTATTCCATGATTTCATCGAAATCACTGTATGATATGAAATAAATTTTGAGAGAAATTTCATATTAAAACGATTTCGAAATGTCATTTACTTTGTTCTCGAAAGAAAAGTCAACAACGTTTTTTTTTTTTTTTTTTATGTACATTTGAGTTAAGATCATTAGACATGTTAGAAGAGAACATAACAAAATAGTTAAGCATCAGATCATTGATTATGTCCATGTGTACCGCTTTGTTTATACCAACAAGTGTATTGAAATCTATCAGAAAAGGATGAATACTCTTTTAGCTAATATTACATGGAGAAAAAAAGATAATTAACATGAATATACCATTTTTTAAAAGGTGACAGTCTTGTAAACAAGCATAACGGAATGAAGTTCAGTACCCAAGATAGAGATAATGATCTAATAGGAGGCTACAATGGTTCCGCCAGCTACAACTGTGCAGTTCAGCAACACGTACATGGAGCGTGGTGGTACAAAAACTGTTACATGTCAAATCTAAATGGCAAATATGGTAGATCTCTCAAATGGAAAAGTTGGGAAAAGAAACAACCGTTGAAAATTACTAAAATGATGATACGAAGACGTCAATGATGGATCATGAACGTTTCCGTAATGTAGATGTATTTTCATTTACTCTCAAATAACGTCGTTACATTCAGTCAGATTTTCGTGTGTTGAATCGTGCGTCGATGAAAAAACAGTCTATTGAAAATAAGTTGAAATTGAATGTGATTATTTTCTGATTCATCAAGTATCCTTTCAAAATAATGCTGCTTTGCATAAGAATCTGTTTTAAAGACAGGTCCTCATTTCATTATGTTTATGACCCGGTCATGTCAGCAGTTATACATATTAACATTCTTTCTCTTGTCATTTTAAATCAGGCCATTTCATATCCGTTTTTACAGAAGATTGTAAATCAGCAATGTCGCATAGCTGTTTCTGACATGACGTCGGCATGCAAAAATGATTGTATCAAAATTTGATATAAAAAAAATTGGGGTTTTTAAAAATAAACTTTGGGAAGCAAAATTTCCAGATGAAAAGAAAATAACCAAACTAACTCGCGGTAATGTAAGTGTTTAAATAAAATCTTATGTCAATAAATTTCGTTTATTAAGATAATTGCTTATTAGTACTTATTTCGAAAAACCAATAGTTTACATTGTTAAAGGAATTCATAATTTCTCATGGATTTTTTTTACCGCAGATGAAAAGGTTTGATATCACACTATGTTTTTAAATACTGCATCAGTTCAGCTGGTGTAAAATTTCAAGTAAACTGAATTTATGTTCGTTTGTGCTATTCACGTATATATTCCGAAAAGAAATTCAAAACTGTTTGCTTTTAAAAAATATATTTGTTTTACTTAAGAATGTTTTTCTTTTTGTAATTTTATTTGGGTGTAAAAGAGCTCGAGGTGACCGAAGCATATTTGGTATGAAGCGTGGAAGATATTCATACTTAAAATATGCGGACATTCAACGCTTTTATAATCCTATAGAACAACAAAAAAACATTTAATTCTTTTACTTACTTGTTTATGCTACAATATTCAAATCCCGAGTTTCTATCAAGCCTTTTGTTTGTTTTCTATGCATGGTTTTAACGGTGCCACAGATAACAGTTGCAGTCCTGCCAGTGACCTGTAATGACAGCACCAGTATGATGTTTTAAATACGTGCGAAATGACCTTTTTTTTTAAAACTGTTTTGTTTTACAAAATATCTGATTGGTAAGGTCTAGGCTCATATCTTTATATAAAAACAAGATCTTAAAGTGAGACTATATTTCGAAATATTTCGTTTTTGTATAAATATCTACATGTTAGACAAAACTCAAAATATTTGTATTGATATCTGACACACTAATGTCTTATAGAAATCTGAAGGATGTTATTTTATAGATTTATATTTTTGGATTTTTTTAGAGACAATAAAGTTCTCCTTTTGATAAAAACCAATATTACAGTGGAAATGTATGTTTAAATAATTAACTATGACTTTGCATTTATTTGAATCCTAATTAGCTACGTTGAGTGGATCTACCACTTGTGTGACTAATGGGATGTGTGCTTGAAACAATACTTCACGCATTAAGACGCTTTTATTGAGGTGTTTGTAATTATAAAGCTTATTGGAGGATGCACACATTGCAAAGCTGCTGTTTGACTAGGAATTGTTCTTTTATTTTTTGATCTAGTAAATCAAAGCTGTTATAACTTGCAACACGTTAAACATAAGTGTCATGCATTCGAAGTTGTTTCCTTTTCTCCTGAAAAAAGAAAGGTCTGGATGGTAAGGGACCCACGTGACGCCATTATGAACACTGGATATGTATAATCCTCCCTTAAGAGGCGAGCCACTTCACGCTAATTTTCTGTATTATGTCAAGGTCAGATTGTGAAAATGGACATTCAACTGTTGATGTAATCAACGAAGTAGCAGCTGATGAAAGGCATTAGGTTAGGCTTTGTCTATGGTTTCTATGAATAATGTAAATGAGACTTTTAAAGTATAGTATTCACATGTTGTCCATTTGAAATAATTTGATATAAATAATAGTTGTTTAAATATACGTCATTTCAATTTTTATACACATAAGTTATTGATCAAATTGAAATCTAGTAATATGAATAAGAGAGGCGAAAAATACTAGAGGGACATTCAAACTCATGATCATAATGTTTTCACGTCAGTCCCTTTTAGGCGTATGTACACACCTCTTAAGTGAAAAATTCCTTATCGTACCCTAATCATAAATTTATGAGGTAACAAGGAAGAAATTACTCAAAACTAAGGAAAAAAACATGCATATAACTCTGAACTGTTGATCAGAGAAACAAAGAGGGATTACTAATTTAATGAGCTACCGTAATAAAATGACTCAATAACATTTTGAAATTTATAACTATCGTTAAGGGGCTTCAGTAGAGTACCTCTTAGGTCACAATGTCTCGTGTAAAATATTTCATCAGGTCACAGGGCACTTTTAATCAAATTTAAGAGGTTTATGTTTAAAAATAAACCTGTATTGAAGGTCACAAATCCTTTTAGACGTCAAGTCGCCAGGACACCCACCAACGTGCAATTGATGTTTCTTTTGAATTTAATAATGATAACTTGTGTAATTCATTTTGATTTTGAACCTTAGAGAAATAACTTGTGTTATTGATATAAAAGTAAATAAAAGTGATTTCTCTTGTTATTGATATTGGTTTTCAATTCAGAAGAGAATACTTTTTAATTTTTATACTGATTGTGAATTTTGGAGGATCACATTTTATTGATGTTGTTTTTGGATTCAAGAGTGATTACTATAGTTTTTGACATTATTCTTAAATAAAAAGGTGACTACTCTTGGTATTGTTATTGTTTTTGAATTTAACCGAAATTACTTGTGTAACTGATATTGCTTTTGAATTATATATTGATTACGTATACTTTTGTTATTGATGTGGTTTTGAACTGAAGAGGGATTACTTTAAATTTTGTGATTGATGTTGTTTTTTAATAGAAGAGTGATTACTCCATTTGTTATTGATATTGTTTTTGAATATAAGAGTGATTACTTCTGTAACTGATATTGTGTTTGAATATTAGAGAGAATTTCTTTGTAATTGATGTTGTTTTATATTCAAGAGTGATTACTTTTGTATTAAAATGATCACTTTTGTTATTGATATTGTTTATTCGCCAGTTTACAGGACGTATTATGGTATACCGTTGTCCGTCCGTCTGTTTGTCCGTCGTCAACATGTCGGACTTTAACTCAAAACGCTTTAACCAATTTTCATGAAACTTTGGTGAATTATTGATATCTATTGACGTAAGCTCCTATTGATTTTCATAAACTTTAGATTTTACGTTTCCGACTTATACGATTTTATTCATAAAAAGGGAGGATTTTATTAGTGAAAAGTAACCAAATATTCTCTAGGTGTAAATCATAGGATATGTAGTTTCATCTATAATATGGATTCAAACAGACATTCAAGTAGCTGTACACTAAACACGTAATTTTTATTTTATTGAACAAAGGTGTATATAGATAAATGGGCTCAGAGTTTCATTTAATTTAGTATAATAGAAATAGTCAAAAGACGTCACTCCTACAAATTTATGAAATCACAAAAAATTACAGTTTACTATGACGAAATCAACATAATGACAAACGTACTCACAAGATGTGAAGATTCTTGGGCAAATCAGTAATTGACTTCTAAAGAAATCAATAACCATGCATTGCTGTAACAATATATCTTCTATGTCTACCTTTAAACGCAAAACATCACTTAGAACTTAAAGACTTTGAAATTCACTTAAATTGCTTCGAAATACTAAGTAATATAACATGTGACGTTTTTGCCAAACCTCTAGGAATAAATATATGATGATACTTCAATTTGAATCTTCATTTGTATGCTTAAACTTTATGAAGAAAAGCATCACAACAAATAAAAGTTTTAAAAGAATTGAAGTTGATTGATTACAACTAAACAATTTATTTATATTTTACATCATTATACTTTCTATAATGATAAGGCCACCGATTGCATTTCTGTATCAAATTAAAAGTCAACAAAAAAAACAAAATAAGGAGAGGGATTTAAGAATGGCTTGCACATTCGGATATATGTTGCTGAATACGTCTTAGATACATGTCTATTGTTGAAGACTAAACGTGTCTTTAGCTGGCATGCTGTCTTATTGACGTACACCTCTCATCTCCCTTTTCTAACGCAGTACTTAGTTTTCTGTGTGCACTGATGACTGAAAAAATTATTATGTAAAACTGTTAGCACTGCTAGTTTTTCTTTGTTTCAAATGTAGCGGATTGATTTGTTGTTTTCTGCTTAACGTCAAGTTGCAAATATGCCATGTCAGAAAATCACATGGACAAGATTTTGCAAATGTGTCTAGTCTACTTAACCATTTGCGTTTTTGTATTTTCTGATTGAAGAAAGAAAGAATTTTACAGAATCGCAAATACGCATTTGCTTCAAATATGTTTTCTGGAATAAAACCACTAATTTATAGCCCCATTGCTTTCTATGTTAAATTGTGAAATTTTAAGCATTCATAACAATTTTGTTTTAAGTTATAAAAAAGTGGCAGTCATTTCATTTCAAAACTAAACCTTATCCGGATGACTTGGCTGTACTGAAAAATTCAATATATGTTTTATTGCTTATCAGAGTGCACTGGTCCCCGAAAGTAGAGTAGTATAAAACAGGTACTTCTGATCTGAGCAACAGGGCATGTATGCCCTATTATAATTTCATATATTTATTCAATTATTCATGATAAACGTTCATCGACGGTTCTACAATGATCCATAGACGTGGAGTTTTCATTATGAGCAACACGTCGGGTGCCACATGTAGAGAAGGATCTGCCTACCCTTCCGGAGCACCTGAGATCACCCCTAGTTTTGATGGGGTTCGTGTTGCTCCGTCTTTAGTTTTCTATGTTGTGTTTTGTGTACTTTTGTTTGTCTGTTGGTCTTTTTCTTTTTGAGGCCTGGCAATGTCAGTTTTTTTAATTATGCGATTGAATGTCACTTTGGTATCTTTGGCCTCTCTTTACCATGTTTACGTCTTTGCGTAGAAACTATTTTCTTTAAAATGTGTACTCCTTTCTTGTATGATCTTTGTGATCGGGCCCGATTTAGTGTTAGTGGTTTTATACCTTCTGGGTGTCAAGCAAAATATAAAAGAATAAACACATAGACTATTAATTTTTGGAAATTAGCGCAGACGTATTCGTGCACGTTCCTTGTAAGTCTAATTAATTTTCTGGAAGAAAAATAATCGAAAACTAAAGAAGAAGAAAATGAAAAAACACAAATCTCCTTCATTCGTGATTATATGTTTTCATTTTAACAATGTTCAGACTCTTTTAAAATCGTTTTGTGACTCTAAAAGAGCCGTTTTAATGTGCAATTGCCTTTTTCTGTAATATTCCGTCTGATTGTAATCACTTTAACTGCTCCGTCAGCAGTGGTAACATTGGATTATTCCTCCTACACTGCAGTGGAGACCAATTTCTCATATCCACTGACTCCTTCTTCATTAGACGATTAATTGATTGACTTTATCTCTGCTTGGTCAATTAAGTGGATTGTTTCTCCAAAGTTCCGTTACATCTGGTACCATACTCATAATACTGACGTCAACATTGACTTACGACTTGTTTTTTTCCCTTACGAAATGTTAATGTCAGTGTAACTCTGACATCGACTAAAATCATAGTTTTAATCGTTTACGAAGGAATTATGCTATACTTTGTCTCTTGTCGATACCATCCTGTGATATAAAAGGTACACCTACTCGGATTGATGGCATTGTACAACACAGTAACTTGCCGATTTAACGTAGTCTTGCGTTAACGAAAGTCCGCGCTAAAAGTCCAAGGTTTTTTGCTAAAAACTTCACTTTAATGCCCTCATAATTATAACACTACACCTTGCACATGTAAAGTGGTGTATATTTAAACTGGCAATCTTATAAAGTAAAACATCGAATTTCATACTGTTCAGTTCTGTGTTGTTGGGTTGTTGTTTTATTGCATCTTCTTTTATTATATTTATGTGTCAAAAGTTGTTACCTATTTACTAAACATTAAAAATAATATCGTATTTTATAGCTGATGTTTATCATTAAAAGAAGCTACAACAAGGCACCCCATTTTCTTGAAAAGAACTAAAAAAAAAGCAAAACAATGCAAAAGAAAAAGTAAAACACAAAATAAAGTCGTTTTCCAGACATAATACGTAACAAAACAAGTTACTTCTTTCACAGGTTAGCATACGATGTAAAGGGTTCGAAAACCTTATATAGTACACAATTTGAAAAATGTCCTCAGAGAAGGTATTGGTAAAATCTGGATAGTTATATACGTATTATATACATTTGTAGGTTTTTGGCATTTGTCGTCTTTTTGAAGTTGTAATCTGCACAGAATTAAATAAAATAGCCCAAAAATTTTAAACGACGACTCAATCATAAACCAAGTCTTTATCATAGTCTTTTCCTGATAACAATCACAAATTTTGCAAAACTTTCAAATATTTCCGTATTACCATTATACCTTTTCATGAAACAATTTCTGCATTGCAAAATTGAAATATGGGACTGAGTGAAACCCGTATGTACGTTGACGGGATAAATTTTAGATATAACTATTCCATTTTCTCTCCTAGTAATGTTGTAAGACAAAAGGGATGGTTGAGATCTAAAAAAAAAAAAAACACTTTAATTCAACCACGTAACATTTTCTTTAACGTGTGTGTGTTCCATGTCAGGAACGTAGTCGTTAGTCACATCGTATGTAATGTAGCAATGCTCCCCTTTATTTATAGAATTCAGTGTTAATTGCAGATCTTTGATTGTTTCTGTTGAATGTATATATCCTTCATAGAATCGAGACAATTAGGAGCGAGACATATTGTATGGTCAAAAGACTTTTGTCGAAGACTATATGCCTGCATCAAGATGTTTATTATTGCTATTTCTGTCGTTGGGCTGCAGTTCCATTGACGTATAACCCACATCTTATATTACACACTTCACTATCCGTGTACACTGCTGGCTGAATAAAAATAATATACAAATCTGATAGCACTTATTAGACATATTGTTAGGACACCTGTCAATTGTTGAAGACTGAACGTCTCCTCTATATTTCTGTCGGTTATTTCTGTAGTTGGTCTGCTGTCTTATTGACGTTAATCTCAAATCTCGTTTTATTCACGCAGCACTTAATTTTCCGTGTGCACTGATAATTGAAAATATTTTTTATCATATGAAACTGTTAGCACTGCCAGTTTTTGCTCGTACTTATATGCCGAAAAATCATTCAAAACCTTCTCAAAGACAACTAAAAGGCATCGGGCAAACTTCCTTAATTTCACTTTTAGATAAATTGATAATATTCTATCACTCAACAATCCACATGTCAATGAGTGCTTTTATCTCCTTTTCCAAACGAACTCGATTTTATGATTACAAAAATAGAAGGCGTTTCAAATCTAGATCTTATCCTCGATATTGACACAGATGGACTTCAAAACATAATTTATGATAATTTCAACCTTCCAATTTCAACTTTTTATTTTCAGCAGTGATATAACCTCTGTCCCATCGTATGATGTTTTCTTATCTCAATCAACAAGTTACGATGAGAGATATTTACACTTTACGGACTTTATTAACAGGGATATGATCCTTACCGATACGATGTTACTGTGTCTCAACTCACTAGCTACATGTTTCCGCGGTCTTAAATCTTTAGATACCAAAATAGTCGTTCGATCTGCAATTTTACCGAGTGTGACCTATTCCCAATTGTGACATTTGACAGACGCTCACCCTGACGTCACACCCTGTCTCGCTCCTTTCGGAAATCATCCGATTTACTCAGTGTTTATTTGTTAACTTGATATGTATCTTCTGTATCGATTTAAGAGATTTGAATATCGGTAATCTTTTGCTGCTGTTTCATATGTTATAGGGGAGATATCGCTTTTGGAGGGTTATAGGTTGATGACATACATAACAATTCAGGAAGATTTTCCTGCAAGTTGTTGTGTTGGGGAAATATCATTGAAAGATGTCTTTGTTTTGAAGAGTTTTGTCTTTTTTATGTTTACCTTTTATGCGTTCATCTGATTTAGTTGAAATGGAACTTTTATCAATTAATTTTATAAAGTATGATTAATCTTGCTTTAGTTCGTCTATTTTGTAGGCTATCCCACTGCAAGTTATTGATTATATTTGTTGCAACAGCTGGTGACTATCCTTATATTCATTGAAAACATATCTTACTGTATTTATTGGATTCATTTGGTGTATTTTGTGGGATCTCTAACTGGTTAAACGTATTCGAAATCTGGTCGGACAAAATATGTGTATGTAATGTTTTAACCTTACGTGTGCAATTCTTTAAGTTCATGCGTACAACTCCCAATATTTTATTTGATCTACAAGTAATTCAATTTATATATGGTCCTCAATGTAGTTCATGGCTAATAGTGATACCTAAATAATAAATTTCATTTACTGATTCCAAGCTATGATAATGTAATAAAGTATAACTTATGAAGAAAGATTTAGCTTTTCTTGAGACTTAAAATTGAGAATGGAAATAAGGAATGTGTCAAAGAGACAACAACCAGACCAAAGAGCAGAAAACAGCTGGCCCTAAACAAAAATGTGTACTAGTTCAATGAAAATGGACGTCACACTAAACCCCAAAACATATAAATGAATTAAAATTAAAAACATACAAGACTAACAAAGGCCAGAGGCTCCTAACTTGGGACAGGCGCAAAATGCAGCGGAGTTAAACATGTTTTGTGAGATATCAACCTTCCCTATACCTCTAGTCAATGTAGAATAAACAAACACACAGCAATACACACAGTAAAACTCAGTTTAAAAGAAGTCCGAGTCTGATGTCAGAATAGGTAACAAAACAAACTAAGCAAAGTGACTATGATACATAAATTAACAAAGGACTACTAGCAGTTACTGGCATGCCAGCTCCAGACCTCAATTAAACTGATTGAAAGATTATGTCTTCTTCATATGAAAATCAAGCACAATCCCTCCGTTAGGGTTTAGTATCATACCGTCATAAAATATATGAGATGAACATACATAACCTGTATCATGTCAACAACTGGTTTTAGAATAAATGTGTTTATTTCCGATGCAAAGATCCTATGAGTGAATCATTATTAATACCAAAATATGCAATCTTTAATGACCCAACAACAGTATCGTAACTATATCTCTTCTGAATAAGTCTGTTTAAAGGTTTGGTTAGCTTTTGAGGTGAATGTGCTTTGTATAGAATACTACCATAAAAGATTGGATCTAAAATACCTGAACGTATAAGATGTCTGCATGTTGATTTATATTTACGAATGATGTCATTGTACCGATGATAACATTTAGTAAATGTTTTGAATAGTTTGTGATATCGAAAACCCTGGTGTATTAATTTTTCAGTACAGAGGTTTCTTCCGTTAAAATCAAATACGTTGTTACATACACGAGCGAATCGAACAAGTGGAGATATATAACACCATAAGATGGCGACAAGGAACGTCACCATCTAAAATGGATAATTAACAATAGGAAATGAAAAATCATCTCTTTTATCATAAATTTTGGTATTAAGCTTTCCGTGAAAGATATAGATATAAAGATACAGGAAAGGGCAGTGTTCATTGTTAGTATTAGCTTTATTTAAAGTCAGTTCAGCAGGATAAATCTCTTTAGTGTACATACTGACGTCGTCATTTTGAAAGCCAATATATCATCCAAATATCTAAAAGTGTTATTAAATTTTTGTATCAGATGTTGTTTCGATGGGTCTTTGCTAATTTTAGTCATAAATTATCACTTATAACAATACAGAAACAGGTCCGCAATAAGTAGTGCACAGTTAGTCCCCATTGGAATTCCGATAACTTGACGATACACGGAAACTCTATAGCGAACAAAAATGTTATCTAGTAAAATTCAACGGCTGTTATCGTATCAAAGCAGGTCCAATTGACATAGTTATTTTGTCTGTTGTTACTAAAAAATTACCTAAAGAGATAGAACATATATATTTGCATTCTGACTTTTAAATGCCCATTAAATTAGGTGTGTGAATTATTCCTTACTAAGATTACGAGGCAAAGTGTTTTATAGTGTAGAAAACCAACAGAAGCATTCAACTTATCAAGCACTTCCAACGAATTTTGACACTCCAAAAGTAATTAATTCCACTATTTTCAAAGGCCTTATTTGAACAATTTATTACCAAGTTTTGATTGTTCCAAGTGTACTAGTAAGTAGAATAGACAGTTTAGTAGTGTAACAATGGTTTGAAGACGAAATAAATCTATATTTGTAAGGTGTTTTGTGCAGCTTCGGAAGCTAGTACATAGTTGGAACTTTCATTGTTTTGGTTCTGCTTGTAAAGAAGTAGCTAAAATTTATGTTTGTTACAGACGTCATTTTCCGAAAGTTGGAATGTTGGTGAATTCGTGATTTCCGTTTGCAGAACCTCAATGTAAAATTTACTTTAAACAATAATGATATTATTAGCAGCCTTATCAGCCGGGACAAAACAAATTCCTTGGCGAGTTCTTTAAGCTTATATTTGATACGAGAAATAGGGCTATTCAATTTATGTGTGGTCCTCAATGAAGTTCAAGGCTAAGAGTGATACCTAAATAAAAAATTATTTATTGATTCCAAGCTATGATAATGTAATAAAGTATAACTAATGAAGAAGGATTTAGCTTTTCTTGAGACTTGTATGACATAACATTTGTTTCTGGGTTAGATTTCATTTGCCAATCACTTTCCCATTTTTCTGAGCCTAATAAATCTTTTTGAGTTAGAAAGAATCTGAGCTTTAATTATTTTTTAAGTGTATAATAAGCAAT
>JAASAO010000126.1:0-22853 GCA_017311375.1 Mytilus coruscus
TTCAGGTTGCTGTCTCATTGACATATTCCCAACAACTTTCATTCATATGTGAAAATCTTGTGCAACAATTTAATCAATTGTGGTTTATTAAAAATTCATCCAACTGGCCAGAACCAATCTAAATGCTCAAAAAGTCGAAATTTTATATCAACTGAATTTATTTGTCTTCTTAATTATTGTACACCATATCTTAAAATGCTAATTTGCTTATTTTAATATGCATCTAAGGCGCTGGTGGTAAGTTGTCTCATTAACAATAACCACATCTTCTTATTTTTATATAGAGATTTTTGCAAATGCATTATTGCTATATGACTATGTCCATTTTCATGAACTGAATGATGATCTATAATGTTTTTAAATTCCTTTAAACTGACCTTAACACAAACATTTATAACATGTAAACTATGCAAAAGTTTGAAAGTCAATGAACCATGATGAGGAGGCAGGGCAATATAATCTCCATGGAAATGAGATGATCAAATGCTTAAACCATTGCATACCAAAATATCACTGACTTACCATTGGTGGTTCATCTTAAACTGACCTAATCACAAACTTTAACATGATAACTACATAAAGTTTCCCAATCTATAGATCAAGACTGAGAGGAGTCCAATAATCTCCATGGAAATGATGTTGCCAATGATAACAACTGCATACCTAATATCATTGACATATAGACTAGTGGTTCCCCTTAAACTGACCTAATCACAAACTAATTCATTGTTGATGCCACTGACACCTCTGGAAACAGCATGCCTTACAGACTCGCTTTTTTTACTTTGTCAAGTTGAGATAAAAACTGAAGTAATAAAATGCTCCGCAGGACGCAGCTTGATACGACCGCAGAGGTCGAACCCTGAATAGTTGGGGTAAGTATGGACACAACATTCAAGCTTGATACAGCTCTTAATTTGGATTGTGATTAAAGATTTGACACAGCATAGGTTTCTGACACAGAATGAATGTGGTCTAAGAACTTAAAAATTTTAAATGGGACATTCACCTATTATGGTCCAATATCCAAAATCTAAATACATGGTTAGATTCAGCATATCAAAGAACCCCAATAATTCAATTTTTAATGAAATCAAACAAAGTTTAATTTTGGACCCCTTTGACCTCAATGTGGACAAAGTTGATAACGGGCCCAAAAATATAAAATCTAAATACATGGTTAGATTCAGCATATCAAAGAACCCCATATATTCAATTTTGTTGAAATCAAACAAAGTTTAATTTTGGACCCCAATTTGGACCAACTTGAAAACTGGGCCCATAATCAATAAAATGCTCCAGGCGCAGCTTGATACGACCGCAGAGGTCGAAACCCTGAACAGTTGGGAAAGTATGAACACAACATTCAAGCTTGATACAGCTCTGAATTTGGATTGTGATTGACTATTTGACACAGCATAGGTTTCTGACACAGAATGAATGTGGTCTAAGAACTTAAGAATTTTAAATTGGACATTCACCTATTATGGTCCAATATCCAAAATCTAAATACATGGTTAGATTCAGCATATCAAAGAACCCTAAGAGTTCAATTTTGATGAAATCAAACTTAGTTTAATTTTGGACCCTTTTGACCTCAATGTGGACAAAGTTGATAACGGGTCCCAAAAATCAAAAATCTAAATACATGGTTAGATTCAGCATATCAAAGAACCCCATATATTCAATTTTGTTGAAATCAAACAAAGTTTAATTTTGGACCCCAATTTGGACCAACTTGAAAACTGGGCCCATAATCAAAAATCTAAATACATAATTAGATTCAGCATATCAAAGAACCCTAAGAATTCAATTTTGTTAAAATCAAACTAAGTTTAATTTTGGACCCTTTGGACCTTAATGTAGACCAATTTGAAAATGGGACCAAAATTAAGAATCTGAATACGGTTAGATTCGGCATATCAAAGAACCCAAATAATTCAATTTTGATGAAATCAAACAAAGTTTAATTTTGGACCCTTTGGACCTCAATGTGGACCAATTTAAAACGGGCCCAAAATCCAAAACTTAATACGGTTAGATTCAGCATATTAAAGAACCCCAAGAATTCAAGAATAAAACCCCATTGAAATTGGTCAAGAAATAAGCAATTTATACAAAGTATCTTCTTTGCACAATACTGTGCAATTAAATATTCTTGCAATTGCAATACTGTGCAATTGAATATTTCTTGCTATTGTGCAATACTGTACAATTGACAATTTCTTCCTACTGTGCAATATTGTGCTATTGGATATTTCTTGCTATTGCAATACTGTGCAATTGAAGATTTCTTGCTATTGCAATACTGTGCAATTGAAAATTTCTTGCTATTGCACAATACTTATTATATAATAATTTAACATCCTGTTTGTGTGTATCTCCTGCCATATCATTATTATTTGCTTTTAAATATAAATCAGAAATAACCAACTTAAAATGGAAAATTTTAAAGAAAAAAAAGGAAGAAAAGGGGAAAAAATCCCCCAATTTTTGAACCCCTTATGATTCATGTATAAACCCTAATTTGACTTCTTTTCACAATAAACATGTAAATTTGACAGCTAAATTCTTACAGCTCTGGTATGAAAATAATCAGAAAATTTTCAAAATCAAAAGGTACCTTTAATAATTTCACCAATTTCAACAATTTTGTAATGTTTCAATAAATCTATCAATGCATACTCAAGTTAATGCACAACATGTGAAAAAAAAACTTTTTTAAGTGTGTGATTTGTGCAATATGATGATTCAAGTTCCTGTGATCTTTAAAATTATCCAAGACTGTTTTATTTAAATTTTTTATTTGCTTAAATGTGATCAGTGACCTGAGGCAATTTTTAAATGGAACTTGTGACTTAAGGAGCCCCCCAGCCTACTCTTCCTGAATTATTTTTTAAGTTGTCACTTTAAATGAAAAAAATAGTTTAGGAAACAATTTACAACCTGTTTTACCAGACTGTGTATTCAATACAGCAATGCAACTGTATCAGCACCAAACATAATACTCACATTAGATAACTTTTCAAGGTAAACTTTTTTAGCAGAATATGGACAAACACGCTCTATAGATGATGGACAATCTAAACACCTGGATGCAGCTCCCTTTGGCTAAATCATAAAAAAGTTGACATTATATTAAAACAAAATTGATCCATTATATGCAGAAATTACCTGCTGACTTTTTGGCACTCTATAAATATAAGAAATGTGATGCATGCAGTAAATGAATCCGTCAAGAAATATTGTACATGTATTCATTGCTTCAATATTGTAATGTTATTAAAGACTTATTTCATTGGTGACTGTTATGGCAACCCAAAAGTTAACAGATGTATAAATTAAACCTGTTTTCATTATGTCATGAAAATGAATGCTTACACAAGCAAAGCATTTTTGTAAGTCTTGATAAAATTTTGATCTCAACATAACTTTTTGTGCATTTCATTGGAATAATAAGTAGTTAAGGTTTTTTTTTAACAAAGTTTATTTATATGTAAATTTTGCCTTTCATGCACGCACAAACTCTGACTTAACTCCACAGCCACTTGTCTCAAAATAAAATTACTTAAATACTTTAATGTGTTATATTAAAGTTTATAGGGTTTTTTTTTTGGAGACAAGTGCCTGTGCTTAACTCGTAGTTTGAAAATGAGTTAGTCACTTTTACACATCAATTAACTCTTTAAAAACAATGTTAATTACTTTATTATTTTAATATAGATTCTACCACAAAACCACATTGATTTTGATATTTCTATGACACAAACTTTGTTGGTGGTTGGAGAAACTGATGTTGACGGCAAAACTTTGAATAATTTATTAAAAACTTTTATAAATTAGAGCTTTAAATTGTATAGAGATATTGCAAAGAGTCATCATATAAAAATAAGAAGATGTGGTATAATTGCCAATGAAACAAATCTCCACCAGAGACCAAATCTATTTTTGAAGAATGTATGTTGCCATCTATATGTCTTCAGGTTGCTGTCTCATTGACATATTCCCAACAACTTTCATTCATATGTGAGAAATCTTGTGCAACAATTTAATCAATGTGTGGTTTATTAAAAATTCATCCAACTGGCCAGAACCAATCTAAATGCTCAAAAAAGTCGAAATTTTATATCAACTGAATTTATTTGTCTTCTTAATTATTGTACACCATATCTTAAAATGCTAATTTGCTTATTTTAATATGCATCTAAGGCGCTGGTGGTAAGTTGTCTCATTAACAATAACCACATCTTCTTATTTTTATATAGAGATTTTTGCAAATGCATTATTGCTATATGACTATGTCCATTTTCATGAACTGAATGATGATCTATAATGTTTTTAAATTCCCTTTAAACTGACCTTAACACAAACATTTATAACATGTAAACTATGCAAAAGTTTGAAAGTCAATGAACCATGATGAGGAGGCAGGGCAATATAATCTCCATGGAAATGAGATGATCAAATGCTTAAACCATTGCATACCAAAATATCATTGACTTACCATTGGTGGTTCATCTTAAACTGACCTAATCACAAACTTTAACATGATAACTACGCAAAAGTTTCCCAATCTATAGATCAAGACTGAGAGGGGAGTCCAATAATCTCCATGGAAATGATGTTGCCAATGATAACAACTGCATACCTAATATCATTGACATATAGACTTGTGGTTCCCCTTAAACTGACCTAAATCACAAACTAATTCATAGTTGATGCCACTGACACCTCTGGAAACAGCATGCCTTACAGACTCGCTTTTTTTACTTTGTCAAGTTGAGATAAAAACTGAAGTAAAAAATGAACTAAACTATAAAGAATATACTGGCAACCGATAAAAGCTTAGCAACTGAATTTCCTTACGGATGGACAATATGAAATTCATGTTATTAAATTTGACATTTTTCCAATATATGAATTAAGCAATTTCACTACAGAGGATAAACAAATTAACAAAGAAAAACAATTCATGAACCAATACTAGCCATATCTAAATAGAACACATTCTGGTAAACCTGCCCTACACTGTCAGTTATTAAGATACATGTGTACATGTTCTGTTACTTAGTCATATGATACTTCAAATTTAAAAAAGGTGAACATATTTTATTTATTTGAATGGCTAAGTTTTACTATAAAACACATGTTACAGCACATGGACTTTCTTTTAAAAGAAACTCATTTATCTTATGAAAATCTTCAAAATTTACTGCTATTGAATTATTGTCTTTCTGTACTCTAATTCGCTGATAGCTTTATTGTATGCAGTGACCTTGACCACAAGACCCCTCATTAGCACTTTGGCAACTGCACAGCACATTTTCAAGGAAAAACAAGAAAAGGTAAACAAACATGGAATTGTTTCATATTTTTCATGTCGGGGCCTTTTATAGCCAACTATACGGTATGGATTTTTCTCATTGTTGAACCCGAATGGTTGCCTATAATTGCTTACATCCACTTCAATTGAACTTTGGTGGATAGTTGTCTCATTTGCAAACATACCACATCTCCTTATTTTTATATGGAAGTTAGATAGTGTTAATTGATTCTGAACGAAATAAATGGAGAAAGATGATGCCCCCGCTTGCATACACCATTATAAAGGGACATAACTCAAAAACAATAAAAGTGACACTACCCAAATTTGTACTTGATCTGAGTTTTGTGGTAATAAGTATTGTGTATAGGTTTCATAATGTTTGGTTGGGGCAAACTTAAGTAACAGAACGGAAACTAAAAATTTTGCAATTTTTCAATTTATAAAGGGGCATAACTCGATAATGGTTAAAGTGACGCCACCAAAATTCAACTTGATCTGTGTTTTGTGGTAATGAGCATTGTGTATAAGTTTCATAACATTTGGTTGAGGCAAACTTAAGTTAGAGAACGGAAACTAAAAATTTGGCAATATTTCAATTTATAAAGGGGCATAACTCTAGAACAGTTACAGTGACACCACCAAAATTCAAACTTGATCTGTGTTTTGTCGCAATAAGCATTATGTATAAGTTTCATAACATTTGGTAGAGGCAAACTTAAGTTAGAGAACGGAAACTAAAAATTTTGTAATTTTTTCATTTATAAAGGGGCATAACTCTAGAACGGTTAGAATGACGCTACCAAAATTCAAGTTTCATCTGTATTATGTGGTAATAAGCATTGTGTATAAGTTTCATAACATTTGGTAGAGGCAAACTCAAGTTAGAGAACAGAAACCAATTTTGGGACATACGGACGTACGTACGTACAGACGGACAAGGGTAAAACTTAATGCCCCCTCCGCTACGGCGGGGCATAAAAATTTAATACACCAAATCAATTAACAACTGTTAATTATGACAAAGTTTAATAAACAAACAGAAACGCATGGAATTTATATAAAAAAATTAAATATGGCTCTATTGCATGTCTATCATCTCACTTATTTTTCACCTGCTCTATGATTATGTGTTGATTGTTTATTAAGGTCACGTTTTGTAAACTTTGGCAATAAAACACCAAAGTTAATTACCAAGCAAAGTTTTAACTGAATGAAATATTTTTTGTCAATTATATGTTATGGATTTGTATTAAATGTTAAAAAAATCGTGCATAGAGAACTTAGTTTAGTATATATTCATGCATTGGTTCCATTATTTCCATAACATTATAATTTCAAGAAATTTTATTCATATATGACTTTAAAACTTAATGCAGCATTGTATACCATGTGGTGAGTTCATAATACTCAACTATGAATATCTCAACATAGATAAAACATGACTGGTAGGAACTTTAGCTGGTATCTTTTCATACATGTATAAGCTTTAGTTACTTATTTTCATAATAATGCTTTATATTTATATGGTGATGTTTGCTTAGTTGTTCAAAACATTTTAAATATAAATATATATGATTATATAGGTAATATTAATTTTGTTTAATTATTGCTTAGAAAAATTCCAAAGCACAAATGGTAAGAAGCAGAACGAATGGTTATATCTGAGGTACACTAATAAAAACAACACAACTGCTGATAAATGAACAGGTATATAATGATAAATATAAACACACAAGTCATGCAACTTCAACTAACAAGAGTGCACACACTGAAATGTCTCGCCTTCTTTACTAACCATTGATTTTATGTTGATAGTCCTAAATATAAAGCTTTACTACAAGTAACACATAAACTTAACATGATCAAAGAAAATGAGGTCAAGGTCAGATAAACCAAACGAGAAATACATGTACACCTTACAATCATTCAATAAACCAAACATAGTTGACCTATTGCTTATAGTTTCTAAGAAACAGTCTTAACCAAGAAAACCTAACATTGACCAATGAACCATGAAAATGAGGTCAAGGTCAGATGAACCATGCCAGACAGACATGTACACCTTACAATCAATTTATGCATTAAATAAAGTTGACCTATTGCTTATAGTATCTAAGAAACAAACTTAACCATGAAAACTCAACATTTACCAATGAACCATGAAAATGACGTCAAGGTCAGATGATACCTGCCAGACAGACATATACACCTTACAATCCTTTCATACAACAAATATAGTTGATCTTATTGCTTATAGTTGTAGAAAAACAGACCAAAACACAAAAACTTAACACTGAGAAATGAACCGTGAAAATGAGGTCAAAGTCAAATAAAACCTGCGAGACTGATATATACATCATAAAATATTTCCATACACCAAATATATTTGACCTATTGCATATAGTATTAGAAACTGAACCATGAAAATGAGGTCAAGGTCAGATGACACCTACCAGTTGGACATGTACACCTTACAATCATTCCATATACCAAATATAGTAGACCTACTGCTTATAGTATCTGATATATGGACTTGACCACGAGAACTTAACCTTGTTCACTGATCCATGAAATGAGGTCGAGGTCAAATGAAAAATGTCTGACGGGCATGAGGACCTTCCAAGGTACGCACATACTAAATATAGTTATCCTATTACTCATAATAAGAAAGAAATTAACATTACAAAAAATGTTGACTTTTTTTTCAAGTAGTCACTGAACCATGAAAATGAGGTCAAGGACAATGGAAATATGACAGACGGAAACTTCGTAACATAAGGCATCTATATACTAAGTATGAATCATCCAGGTCTTCTAGCTTCTAAAATATAAAGCTTTTAAGAAGTTAGCTAACGCCGCCACCGCCGCCGGATCACTATCCCTATGTGGAGCTTTCTGCGACAAAAGTCACAGGCTCGACAAAAATCATTTTTTTTATTTCAAGGATGCCAGATTAAAAAATACTCTCTGAGTTGAGAGATTTATTTCAACTTTGCCCTTAACAAATATTAGAAATATTGATCATAACTTTTGTTATGATATATTGTCTATTTTATATTGGTATTACTGTCCAGACATAACTATTGTCCATTTCAAGGTACAGTTTAAGTTCAGAATAATATTTGAGCCTTACATTGTAAAAACATAGAACATATTCACACAAAAATCAATTACCTGAAGAAATGTATCAGTATCAGCAAATGGTTTAACTATGATATAAAAATAAGGAGATGTGGTATGATTGCCAATGAGACAACTATCCACCAGAGACCAAAGGATGATGATGTAATTAACTATAGGTCACATTACCCCTTCCACAATGAGTAAAACCTTTATTGTGTGGTAATATATAAAACATTTAAACATGGTTAAACATGTTTGTGAGTGCTCAACCTTCCCCCTAACTTGGGACAGTGGTGTAACAGCACAACATTGTATGGACTGTAAAACTGTAAAAAACGGTTGGAAAGGGCTGGACTCATCAGATTGGCACCAAGCACAAAGATCTCACTAAAAGACAAAACACACATAGTGCTGAACTAAGAGTACTTGCAGTTACTGAAAAATAGTTCAAAACCAATTCCAACTTATATATAAACCATGATTTCCCAGACTTATGTAATAAAACCATTGATAATTAAAAAATTATCTACATTTTAAATCTATCAAAAACATGGTCATATATTCTGTGAATGTTTTGGATTGTCATTATATGATATGTCCTTCATTTAAGAGGATTGCACCCTAGCTGCACATAACATGGCCATATTCTATGGGAAATTCATGGCATGGATAGTTTAACTAGGATGGACTATATGACATACCCCTTTCATATTACAGCTTAATTTTATTTTTACTTTAAAACATTTGCTGTTTTCTATAGAATGCATCACACTTTGTTAATCTACAACTCCTTGATCCTTATAAAATATTTTAAACATTCAAAGCAGAGCAGAAAATGTACTATTCACTGTGTTTTGCAAATTATTGTCAGGAGAAAGCTTACAGGAAAACTGACCTTATGTTCACGTGAGAAATGACTCAGATTACCAAATGATGAAATTTTCTCACAACGATTCTTTCCCATCCAAAAGTTAATCAGGTCAAGGTCATGACAACATTTCTGCAGCAAGGAATTTGAACTTTCCATTTCATTGCTCCAATTTCCTCTGACAAAGGAATGGGCAAAATGCCAGTGACCAACCTGAAAACTGTACATAATCAATAAATTTCTTTACAAACCTTGTTGTCTTTTGAAAAATGGCTTAACTTGCCAAAAGATGAAATCTTTTCACAAATGTTTTTAGGTCCCATCCAATAATTAATAAGATCAAGGTCATGGCAACATTTAGCCAGTAAAGAACTAGAACTGTCTGATTCTTTATGCCAATTTCCTCTTACATAGGAATGTGCAAAATGCCAATGTCCTACCTGAAAAGGTCAATAGTACACAATGAGCAATAAAGCAGAGAAATAGTCATTGCATCAATGATTTGTCTTTGTTTATATTATCATAAATTGGTTTTAACTTACTTTTTTCTAGATTTCTTCTCAAGTTATGAAAAACTGACTTGTCAAAAGATCATTCTTTTGCTATACAAAGTTCAATTATGTATTTTAAAATGAATGCACTATAAATAAATCAACAAGGGAGATAACTGAGGTCAAAAATGGAAATTTGATTAAAAAAACATAACAAATTTTTCGCAAATTTATCGAATATGCTTTCAAAGTATGTCAATATTATCAATATTAATGATTTGCAATCAAAATGGGTACAGTACAATTTCTTGTTCCTGTTTGTCGTTAATTAATACAGAAAAAATTTAAAGGACAAAGGACACATGGAATTGTTGTTTGACAGATCTTAATTGGAAAATGTATTTCACCCTTTTGTATAACTTACAGGTTCTAAATGCTGTATATTAACAACATCTCCTATCCTACCACTGTCTATTATTTCTTTAATCTTCATGGCCCATGGACTGTATCTAAGTACATGACAAACTTGTAACAGTACACCTTCACTTTTACATGTTTTGACTATTTCCATGCATTCGTCTTCTGTTGGCTGTAATAAAAATAAGCATATGAATCATAATGAGTAAAGTCAAAATACTATAGCATATTCATCATAATTTATTTTTAACTAATACAGCAACAAAGTTGAAGAATGAAAGATCTTGTATTGCTCATCATATACCTATTTTTAACAGGGAGTACCAAAAGTGTACCAGGTACACTTGCATAAAAATAAGAAGATGTGATATGATTGCCAATGAGACGTATTCCACCATAGATCGAATGACATAAAAGTTAGCAACTATACTGTACGATCTTCAACAATATAATTTTGGAAAAATGTGTGAGTCTTCCAAGCAAGATGTGTGTCGCATGTGGTCTCTCCAATGAATTTATTAAGCAGAAATTGCAAAGTTCATGTTTAGGTTTTAGAAACCCCAAAAAATCTCTCAGATCAAATTCTATAGAAGTGCACAACAACATGTCCTGAAGTTTTGTTGAATTCTGTTTAGCTGTTTTCAAGGAGTTGTAGATTAACAAAGAAAGTGTGATGTGAATGACAATGATAATGAAAGACACTGAAGTCATGACAATACATGTTGCTTACACTAATTCAATTTGAAAAATTGGCCAAACATATGCAATAACATTTTATTAGCTTATTCATCATCAGCTTAAAAACCCTTTATATAAAATAACCTCTACATAAATCAGATTTGCAGAAATAGCAATAATACTGCATTTAAAGTATTCATTACTGTCTAATCAGACAGAAAAGTTAGAAGCATACTTCACTGGACAAATCTCAAAACCACACTGTTATCAAAACTACTGTGGATTCATTTAGCGGGATACAACTTTTCGTGGATTTCGCGGGTAGAGTCTAATTACGAATTTCAATATTCAACAAAGTACAAATTTTCTATGGGCTTGTATGCAGACTTTGACAAAACCATCAAATCAAATACCCACAAATATTCAATCTTTCCTCAATCCACAAAAATAAGTGAATCCACAGTATAAATGCTTTAGGGTGTCTTCCATACTGTTTTTTTATTTAATATTCATATTACAAAACTTATTTGTTTCTATAATGTTGAAGAGAAATCATTATTTATTTATCCGTGTTTATATTCAAAGCCATCTCTATCATAAATTTGATTGTTGTAACTTACTGCCATTGGCTTTTCCAACAAAATATGGTACTTCAGTTTGGCAAATGCTACTGCTGGGTCCTGTGAAAATAAACATGCACAGTGTTTATTATTATTGAAGCTTTTATCGTAGAAAAGGGGGATTTGAACTAAAGGAGTGATGGCCGCCATCACAGAGGGACCCAACTGGAGTTAACCAGTAACCAGTGGGTTATTTGATTCAAAAATATCTTATACCCATGGAAGGCATCACTAATTTAACCCCAAACTGTAGTAGATTTTAAAGCTGATACCATTTTCGTACATATGCAGAGCGATGACAAAGTTTAACTTAGTTTTAATTCTTGTCTATTTATGTATGGTTTTCTTCCTTGTACCTGACACACCTTTAAGTAGTGGTGAATATTCATGCCAAGTTTCATTACTCAGCTCCTAGGGCTAATTTTCTACATATGCACAGAGGTGATTAAGTTCAATTAAGTGTTTGGCCTTAACTTTTACTGTAGGGTTTTCTTCCTTGTATGGGACACACCTTCTAGTAGTTGTGAATAATCAAGTTTTATTACCAAACTCCAAAGGGTTTAAAATTCAGAGATTGGAAAAGATTTTTCTACATATGCACTGGTGTGACTAAGTTTTTTACCTCAGTGGGGGCCTATTAAACAATGTGTAGTAAATTCTATGGCAAATCTTCCTAAGGAACAATTTCCCTAGAGGGAGATATCTGACTTTGAAGGTTTGAAATGTATGAAATGTTTACTATAATTTGGCCAGAGGGACAGATGTTCAAACATATCAGCTACTTCATACATTCACATCCCAAATTTCTGGGAAGTAAGAATTAAAATTATTAACTATAAATACCTTATGAAGTTTATCCTGGGTACATATTATTACACAGTCTGCAAACTTCTCTTTTTGTGCTGCATCTTTCCAGTCTGAATGAGAAACAAAAGTAAAATAGATCTAAATTTAAATTAAGCCATATCTTTCATGTGCAAGCTCATAAGGTAACAGTCTAAGGAAGGCAGGTCACAACAAATGGACACTTAGTTGACCAGTCTTTGCTTTACTACTAAATCTGCATGCTTAATAATAAAGCTGCAAGGCCTTTTTAAATTCAAAGTCTCTGATTTGACATAGTTCTGGATCATACCCATGTAATCTAAAGAAAAAAGTATTGTTTTTCATATCAATATATGAAACCTCTTATACATGCATTTTATATATGTATGTAAAAGAAGGGTTTGATTTCGTCCAAATGCATGTAAATCATCAAAGCAGTGAAAATATTTTGATACAAAAATTAATCGTCTTTTTTGGCAATCCATTACTTTGGATAAATATCATTAACATTCACTTGTTAAATGGAAAATAATAATAAAGAGTAAAATAAATTATGATCAGTTAACATGTTAGTGATGTCACTATGCATAATAAGCAAACTAGATTAAATGAATAGGATGAGTTTTCAAAGACTGGAAAACACAGCTGAAAGTTCAACAATGACATTATGCTGTTTTACTTTGGTGTTCACATTATCCAAATAGCTCAAGGTAAGTTCAATTTTGAAAATAAAGAACTGCTGAACCAACGCCTCTTAAGTTTCGTATAGGTAGAGATCCCTTAAGTGGATACCGATGGTATGCAGGGTTGTCTATTTTAAATGAAAAATGTAAAAAATCTTGACTTAAGAGTTTATACCATTTCTTGTCTTTACTAACCAGATGATCAAAGTCTTCTAATCACTATATAAGACACATACTTTGTTTTATTTCAATTACTGTTCGTCTAATTAAGATGGTCATTTACATTATTTAGCCCCAGGTTATAATTGTACTCCATTGGCAGTTTTATAACCTATAATTAAGGTAGTTATCCAACAAAGGATTAAATCATGTCTGTCATTATAATTACAAATTTTGATCTTTAAAATTAGCTGAACTAATTAATACTTCTACTTTTTATATTTTCTTCAGAAAACTTCCAACATTTGTTTTACAACTTGTAAATAACTATGCTAAAATATACCTGCTTTTAATGAATAAAACAAAAGCTAACTTAAGTCAGTACGAAAGCAAAATTATTGAAAAACCTTAAACATATATATAAGTGATTGATGGAATGCGATGTCATCTTTAATTCATTTTGAAAGTCAAAATTTCAAGATTTTTTAATAATTCTGATCCTCAGTAAGAGATTCCATCTAGACATCCTGCATCTTGATTAACAACAACAGTTAAGTGAACTGCAAATTTATTTTCTCGATATGTTTCACAGATTAGATCGGCGTCATCAAGACCTGTTGACGAAATAAATTTGCAGTTCACTTACATGTAAGTGTTGTTGTCAATCTAGTGGAATTTTGAAAATAGTACAATGTATATATCTTTTTTGCTTTATAATTATGAAATATATTTGACCAAAGGTCTTATTTCAGGCAAACTTGTGAGGTCTACTGAACCCTCAGATGACTTTGAGATCACTGCACTATAAAATAAATTGTTTAAAGCTTTGCTAAGTATACTTTTGGTCTAGCAAATTGGAGGAACTCAATGTGGTCCAATTATTTTTGGTAGATTTAACCTCATATCCACAAAGATTTCTTCTATCTTACACTCCATATAACATATCTTTTTTGTGTTAACTTTAATTACTTTTCTCCACTAGTGTTTTTCTTTACAGATAAAAGGAAGGATGCCATTATTTAAACAAAAGTACTCTAATAGAATAGAGAAAGGAAACAGGGAATGTGTCAAAGAGACAATAACCAGACCAAGGCCACCCATGGGTCTTCAACACAGAGAGAAAATCCAACATCCGGAGGGGGGCTTAAGCTGGCCCTTTAACATACAAATGTACATAAATGTAAAAAAGTCTAAGTTTTTATCTAACTTAATTTCATTTTATATATCACAAATGTTGCATATCTTTTCTACCTTTTTTAAAAGCATACCTTTGAATATATTTTCTTTTGGAATCTTGTATTTGTCAACAAATTTATTTCGAAAGTCATCCCTAGGTTCTGCAACACCTATCACCTAGAAATATAGGTATAATTGTTAACTTTTTATACATTGTGACTTGGATGGAGAGTTGTCTCATTGGCACTCATACCACATCTTCTTATTTATATGGAAAGTAACATGTTAAATTTGCTATTCTACATTAAAGGCAATAAGTAATTAAGATATCAAATACACAGGTTTCTGTAAATATAAATAATCATTATGGTAACTGAATACTGTACTCAAATATTTTTTTTAAAAATTGTGTCTGAATGGATGTGCGATTAAAAATTATATCAATGTTTCCCCAAAATAGAAAAACAAAACCTCTTTTTTTTAACCTATCATTTGCATAGATAAGAATAAAAGATATAACTGATGATCTAAAAGAAACACCATACTGTTGAGAATGGTATGTTAGCCTCTAAATTTCTTTTTTATTTCAATTATTTTGTTTATTTCGTCTCTATGATCATGATGATACATAATCTTAGTTACATCTCTTAGATATGTATGTACCAATACACATGATGGATACATGTATTTGTTTAATTTCTTTGTTTATAATTGTGGCCAATAAATTATTCATTTTTAATCATACCTTGAATGGATGCCTATCACATAAAGCATAACTGGCATATCCACTTCCCCTGCATCCTGCTCCAATAACAACAGCTGTTACTACCTTCGTTTTTTCTGGTGCTGAATGAAACATTTTTCCTATAATGAAACAAACATGCCAACTTTTAGTGAGATCATAATAATGAGTAATGGATGCTTAACATCATGTGGATTATATTTAATGGATATTTAGGATTAATAAATATACCCTCTTTGACTTGAGTGACATGCTGAGTTAGATTTGTATGGCTACCTGAGAAGGTCAAATGAAGGTAGACAGTCATGTAGATGTAACAAATTGCAGAAAGATATATTAATCTTCCTAAAACACTGCACTATGAGGAGAACTGTGACTCTTTGTCCTTACTCCTAAATATTGCATATATCAGTCAGGGAATATATTTATACAATTCATGTTTATGCACTTAAAGATTTAAGTTATATTTACATGTATAAGTATTTGCAAGACTTTAATTTTCTTTTCAAAGTTTGAATTATCTCCCCTGATTCTTTTCCCAAATTTACTTACAACTCCTTAATTTCTATAGTTTTGGGAGATCAAAACATGCCTAAATAATTTATGGTTTACTAATGATTTTTTATCTCAAGAACTAAACAAAGAAATCTACTGCACATATGTTAAGTAACTATGCAATGCAATCAAATTCTGAATTTTGTTACAAAAAATGCAGTATTTTTAATTAGATAAATTGCTTCGCCGAGCGCAGCTGGATACGACCGCAGAGGTCCAACCCTGAACAGTTGGGGCAAAAATGGACACAATATTCGCTCTTGATACAGGTCTGAATTTGGATTGTAATTCAATATTTGACCCATAATAGGTTTCTGACCCAGAATAACTGTAGTCAAAGAACTTAGAATTGGTTATATGATTTGAATTTATATTCAATTTTTTGCTTTTGTGCAATACACTATGCTGTTGTGAATTGACCTCCCCCCCCCAAATTTTTTTACCCCTTCTTTTCAAAATTTTTTTTACCCCACCCCCACTTTTAAAAAACAAAAAATTTGAAGAAATTTTCTTTAATTTTGAAATCTTGAGGAGAAAATGACAAGACATGGTCATAATACATAATAACCCATAAATACATCATAAAAGTCTTAAAATAGAAAATGACAAATTAATAAAATTAATTTACCTTAATCATCATTTTTAAAATTATTAAAATAGTAACTTCTAAAATGAATTGACAGCTAATCACCTCAAGACAATACAACATTCTTTATACATAATTTCAAAGCAGTAAAAGGGAGGTAATTCAAAGTTTTGTTTGAATTACCTCCCTTACACTGTAATTTGTACTTAAGTAATTGTCCATAAACCAGGACAGCCTTGTTTTTTCTCACTCTTTTGCCCCTAATTCCTAAACGGTTTGAGCCATAACCCCCCAAAGCCAATCCTAACCATCCCTTTGTGGTATGGAAACTTGTGGTATAATTTCAGAGAGATCCATACACTGTTCCACAAGTTATTGTCATGAAACTAGAAAAATGCTTATTTGGGCCCCTTTTTGGCCCCTAATTTCTAAACTGTTGGGGACCATAACCCCCAAAATTAATCCCAACCTTCCTCTTGTGGTTATAAACATTATGTTTAAATTTCATAGATTTCTATTCACTAATACTTAAGTTATTGTCCGGAAACCAAATGTCTTCGGACGACGCTGATGCTGACGACGACGATGACGTGATACCAATAAATGACTGCAAAATTTTTTGCGGTCGTATAAAAACAGACAAATGAGATTGTTATTGTGCATGAAATTATACTTTTATAAATAGTAAAGACAACTATTAATGACAGACAATTAAGCATTCTGTTAGAGCAATTTACATTGTATACAGAGTGAAATTCAAGAAAAGGAGAAAATATGATTTTTTAAAATTATTTAAGTAAAAAAAAAGAGTATTCTAACAAAAAGTCAGGATACTCAAGCTGCATCAACAAATGAGAGAAAAGGTAAATTTTGTCTCCATTATGGTGTAATGGAATAAATCTATGTTTAGACATATATAGTAGTTTTAGATAAGAAATGATCGTTAATTCTAGATATAAAAATAAGAAGATCTGATATGATTGCCAATGAGACAACTCTCCACAAGAGACCAAATGACACAGAAATTATCAACTATAGGTCACTGTATGGCCTTCAACAATGAACAAAACCCATACAGCATAGTCAGCTATAAAAGCTCCGAAATGACAAATGTTAAACAATTCAAACAAGAAAATAGATAGTATATAAGAAGCAAGAGTTACTCTGCATTGATTTTTTTTTAATAAATTAAAACATAACTTAATATCAGTATGTCTTGCTATACAGTTATGAATACTTATTGGCCTACATGTACATCCTGTTCATGCTTGTATTTTGGCATTGCACAAGACCATGTTATTCTCATTCTGTTTATGACATCCTTATTACACTCAATATGTTGGATGTGTACAGATTGATATTTAGAATAAGATTATTATAAATATTAACTTTTTTCTTATGGTTGTGGCCTTTTATCTATTTCTTGCATGAATAGATATTTCTCGTATCACACTGTAAGGAGTGTGATACGAAAAAGTGATACGAAAATCTGCGTTAATTTGATTGGCTTATCCAGCATCATAAGACGATAGCACAGCATTTCCATTGGCTATTCGTTAGGTCATTGATGACTTTCAAAGTTTAGATGATGTACATTTCGTCCATGGCAACGGACATATGTGATTTCTTCAATAATATACAAAACACTCACACTTTTCACCCGACAATCTTCTTTTTGTCAAATTTTATTACATTCTGAAGAGTACAAAAAGTCTTAAAATGTCTGATGTTAAAGTTTGACACCGGAAAAGGACATATGACGTCATACTGGCATGTGCAAAAGACTAGATCAACGATTCGCGGAATTTTTATTTAACACAATGAGAGTGTTGACCATAAGAGAAATAGGGTTTAACAACTTGTGAGAATTGGATATCGCTTGATATCAACTCTCGTTATTTAATTTAAATAGTAATAATGAACTCGCCTAAACTCGCCACAGGCTCGTTTATTATTATCTTGAAATTAAATAACTTGAGTTGATATGAAGCGATATCCCATTCTCACTCGTTATGAAACCTATAATTCTTTTTTCATCTTTTTTTTAAAAAGTTATATGTGATCATTTCTCAATATGTTAAATTTTCATCCTGGGCATCTATGTTTTATTGTAATTACTTTTATCTGTGAATTGATAAATTTGGTGTAAAGCACTTAGAGTCATTTCATATCATATAATGTACATGTGGTGTTAAAAATACTGTATAATAATAGTAATAAATAAATTGATATCTAAGTCTAGTAAAATATGAATTTATTTGTTAGTTGTAATGAGCTTTGAACCAACTTTCAGTAACTGTGAGTACTCTTAGAAAGGTGGTTTGTGTCTTTTATTTGTTTGTTTGTTGTTTTTTAGATATTTGATCTGACGAGTCAAGCCATTTCCAACTGATTTTTGCAATTTTTTCTTACATACATGTATGCTGTTACACCAATCAGTGACCACTGTTCAAGGTTAGAGGAAGGTTACATGCTAAGAAAGAAGTTTCAACCAGCCACATTCTTTATGACATTAATATATGCCTTTCCCAAGTCAGGAGGCTGTAAACTCAGTGGTTGTCATTGATTGCTGCATGCAATATTTGTTTTATGTTTATTGTTATAGCATTAGTGAAGTCGCTTAGGTTTTCTCTTTTGAATTGGTTGAATTTTGTTCACACTTTCATTTGACTTTGTCATGCTGTGGACTTCAATTTTCTCATTGTTGAAGGATGTACTGACGGAGATGTCTTTATTGATGGTCCAAATTGTCTTTTGAACTATATATATTTCTAATCAATCCAAATATATACAACCATGTACATGATGTATACATATTTTTTTCTTCAAGAATGGTGTAAATGTTCTTACAGAAAGATGTAGATGATTATTTGTGTTATTTCATGAGTCTTTAAGAGCAAATAGTCCCTGTATAGTTTGAAAAGAGGTTAATGAATTTATTTATTGATATTTAGGGAAAATATTAGAATCCGGGTCCGTTCGGCCAAAAACATGTTTGCTCCCCTTCACTTTCGCCCCCTACACGTTCGCACCCTTTTTATTGGTTTTGTGTTTAATTATTTTTTTAATCGAGTTTTGGTTAGTGTATTGCTATAAATATTTTTTCCATTGTTTCAAAATAAAGTGACATTCTGACAACGTTTTTTTTGTTTTGAATAAATCTTTTTGGTTTGTGTATTGCTATAAATATATTTTTTCCCCATTGTTTCAAAATAAAGTGACATCTGACAACGTATTTTGTGTTGAATAAATCTTAATCATGTTTTGTTTAGCATGTTTAGTGTATTTGTATAGCTATAAATATTTTTTTTTCATTGTTTCATAACACATGAGATCAAAGGGCCAAGCTGTAAAAAACAACTATCTTTCATGTTTTTACTCATACCAAGCTAACTACATGCAGTATTTACACCAAAGCAAGTACCAACAATCATGATTTTCAAACACATAACAATAATACCAAATTTAGCTGTGTTAATACCAATTAACAGTAATCATACATAATTAAAATTTAATAATTAATCATCAAATTAATAAAAAAAAAAAAAAAAAAACATTCCATATAATGATTCCCCAATTTTATTCAGGAAAATATAGATATTTTGGTATAAACATATAAAAATATCTAATAATTCAACTATCATGACTATAATTTGAATAAAAATTAGGTGCGAACATGTAGTGTCCGAACAGACCTATGGGGCGAACGTGTGAGGTGCGAACAGACCTATGGGGCGAACGTTTAGGGTACGGTGTATTGGGAGAGAACGGACCTGATACCAAAATATTACAAAGGTTAAATGATTACATAAAAGGCAACAACTTTTGGTTAGTTTAATACTTCACTTAATCATGTTAATACCTGGTTGTTTTTAGTTTCTCTTGCAAAATGCTGGGTTTTTCAGAAGATCAGTGTAGCAACTTATTCATTTTCTGGAAAAGTCCCTAAACAAAAGTTGCGACTATTGACCTAAACAAATGCAATTTTCAATATTTTTGCTTAATTCAAAATTAATATTTCTGCCATGAAAATTAATGTCCCATTTTGGTGATTGTCCCAACCTGTTGTAGGTCATGTCAATGAACACAAGGATTTATAAATATCGTACCAGAGACATATAATACTATGTATATAACACTGATATTATATTCCTGATCTTTATAAATCCTTGATGAACACGAAGAACACAATTTTGTTCAGTGTTTTCAGAGACATATATATATTATAGACGTCTCTGGTGTTTTAGCACTTACCTACTGAGTAACGTCTTGAAAATTACAGTTTCAATGTTTATTTAATATTTGATACGTTATATTATTTCAAAATACACACAAGATAAGTTCAGTGTTGTCATTACTATTTTTACAGATACACTATTAGAGTTATCCCCCTATTTCCCGGACAATCGTGATCACCAAAGCTCTTTCAATTGTGGGTTTGATAAGCAATTGCAAGAACATCTTTGACGCCGATCATCAAAAAATATCAATGAATGATATCGATTTTGGTTATCTCTCAGACTCCTGTCAGATCTTGTTGATCATTGCACAGTCAAGGTATATATAAACATTTCAATGTCTTTATTGAAAGCTAATGCAAAATTTTATTTTCTGGGAAAGGTTTGATAGCACATCCCAAAGACATTACATGTAAATGGAGCAGGTATCATAGGGTCCTCTCCTGGCCCATATACAATGTATCTGGATCAACTGCCAGGTAGAGAGATAGGAGCCTTGGCTTATTTGGCTGTTGATATGAAGCCTAATCAGAAGAAACAGCTCTGAACTTTTATCCCTACAGGGATTATGGTTTGATAGGATAGCACACTGTTAAGAACTAAAAAAAAGTATGTGTTTACTGTTAGTAGTGTTACTGTACACTGACCCTACCAAATTTTTAAAGGCACTGGCTACGACAGAGACATATAATACAAGAGATTCGCAACTCAGCGAAATCCCGTAAAACACGCGGCCACTAGTTCAGTCAGGGTACTACTTATTCAAGTAATTTTATTTACTTGAAGAAGTAAATACATATAAGTAAATTTGTAGGATACTTATACAAGTGAATTTTATTTACTTGTATAGGTGTGAGCAAGTCACTTATGATTCCGGAGTTTATTCATGTATAACCGGTAATTTTTTATTTTATAGTGACCGGAAACACCGTTTTGATGACGTATGATGATAACGCTGAAATGAAAGAAAAACTATGATACTTGTCAACTGACCGGATCCTGCGGGTGTGACCGAGATTTTCACAATTCTGAGAGGTCACCCGGAACACCCGCCGGGTGACCAAATAACCCGGGAATTCGGAAAATAACCCGTTTTCACCCGGATTCCTAAGCCTTCAGACTGATTAGATATCAACTGATTTCTTTATAATATCGGCAAAATCGTAATTCTTCCTGGACAAGAAGTTCAACTAGCTGTGTAAACTCAGCTCAAGTGACCCATTTCAGTACATGGCTTCACTTGACATTTTTGTGTCAAACACACTGTTCATTAACACCAATTACCTTAGCTTTAGGTCGTAAATGATTTGTGTATTTTAAAAACAAAATGAGTTACTTCCCTTTTGTCACTTTATACTCCTTAAACTTATGTTTTTTTGTAAAAGATTAAATCTAAAATGAATTGAATGCAAAACATATCAAAATAATACTTTTACTTATTGTTCTACCCTAGAACAATTAAAAATAAAAATTTTGAAAATTACTTTTTCATCTATACCTCCTTTAATTGTTTAACTTTATTTTATTATATTCTAATATCAACCCCAGTGGCTCAAGTCATCACACATTCACAGTCACGTCTCAGTCCTTACAGCTGAACGGACGTGCTGGGTCAGCTCTCTTTACCCGCTATCTTCGATGAGGGTTTACTTTAGATGATCAACGACTTACTACTTTAGATGACAGAAACCAATCCAACGCTGTACAGTAAACGTTTGTTTTGTGCGTAAATTCCGCGTCAACATGCACTCCAAAACCCATTGTGGATGGGGAGTGTTATGCCGACTGACGTCCGAGGGCTGTATCCTAGGTGTTAGATGATTGACCTTCATTTCACTGTCTCACGACTTTGGTCCTGATAATGCTTTCTGTCATCTTTAATACTACGTCCGAGACCCATCTACCAGTGCTCCATCATCGAGGTTAGCGGGCTGCCAAGCTGACCAATCTGGCCCTGAAAGCAGCCGTTGTGAAGAATTAACACCAAAATAGTAAACAAAGAAAACCAAAACAACTCACAAAACCAAGATGGCGGCCTACCAAAATGGCGTCCTCCACCTGTTCCTGACCGATGGCACAAAATTATTTAAACGCTCACCAATCGCCTTCGGGCACCGAGCCGACCGTGCGAGGCTTAATAGCCAGTCAAGGTCGTTAAACACCCCAGTAGTGGCTCAAGTCATTTAAACGCTCACCAAACGCCATCGGCCACCGAGCCGACCGTGCGAGGGATGAACAGCCAGTCAAGGTCGTTAAACACTCCCAGTAGTAGTAGTAGTGATACTGTTTTAAAGTGGCACAAATATATGCAAAGAAAACACAACTTGACACATTGTATGTCATGGACTGAATATGAACAGGAATAA